>VYZP01019811.1:21323-64820 GCA_013400635.1 Hypocryptadius cinnamomeus
CGCGGCTGCCCTGAGGCGCGGGGCGGGAGCGGTGCCGCTCCGGGCAGGAAGCGGGGGCGGGCGGGGGCGTGTGGGCCCCAGGGGTGCCCTGTGGGGGGGGACAGGGATTTCCCCCGATGCCCGCAGGTGTTCCAAGCCCAGCGCCGTCGGCACCCGCTCTCCGCGGCCGCGGCTGGCTCTGTCCTTTCCAGTTGCGTTTCTTGTTGCATTTCTAGTCAGTCTGCCCTGCAGCAGCTGGGATTTCTCACCGTTTCTCAGGGAGGTTCCCAGAATCGTTAGGGTTGGAAGGGACCTCTGGAGACCATCCAGCCCAACCCGTCTGCCAAGGCAGGGTCATCCGGAGCAGGTGACACAGGAGCGTGTCCAGGTGGGTTTGGAATGTCTCCAGAGAGGGAGCGACATCCCTGGGCAGCCCGTTCCAGTGCTCTGCCACTCTGCATAAAGCAGCTCTACCTTACGTTGAGGTGGAATTTGCATTTCACTTGTGTTTCTGGCCTTTAGTCCTCGTCCTATGGCTAGGTACCAGCAAAAGGAGTCTGGCACCATCCTCTCGACGCATTCCTTTGAGATATTTATATCCTCGGTGCGGTCCCTTTTCAGTCTTCTCTAGGCTAGGTTGGTGGTATATAAGAATAAAAAGCTACCACGCCGTGAAACTCCCGGTGCCTCTGGCCTTGCATGCCTTCCCTCTGGACAGGGTTCAACAGCTGTTCCACACCTTGCCAATGGAGCTGTTTTTAACAAATTAACATGTCAATGTACTGAAGGTTGAGTAGCAAAGTCAATAAAACAGCCATTTGTTTCTATAGAAACTAAACACCTTAGCAGAGATTGTACCAAGCTTTGATTTTGGCGATTTTTTTTTTTTAACTGGAATTTACTGCTTTTGCAGCCTGCTCTTGCTTGTTTTCAGGAAATCAGAAATTTGGAAAACTGACTCGGAATTTTTTAGCATGTGAGGAGTGATGATAATCACATGATAGCGGTGCCAAAAAAACCTCTAGAACCTAGTTCAGTAAGTTAGAATTGATTTCTGAGTCTGTATAATTATAAACACTAAAAATCTCAGTTTGTTCCCCCACTTTCAAACCTTAAGGAACTTTGTAACTTCCCATCTTCCACTCCCCTTTCTTCCTAGGCTGTTTTCCCAGTTCAGCTGGAAGGAGCTAATCCAAGAATAGGCTGATGCAGCTGCTTGCTGCCCAGAGATTTGGGAAGTTTGTGAAGGTTTTCTTCCCAACTATCATTAACATGAGAGAAGAAACACTGAATTGATGCTTTCCAGATTTCTTAGATGAAGTTTCTCCATATGTTCTGTTCTCAAGTGGCAGTGATACTCAAATGCCTTCAAGAATACAAATAAGTAATTTAGCTTATCCTGGGAGGGAAATACTAACAGGTTTCTGGAAATCTACAAGGCATGGAATAGCACTCATTCTGTTTGGTAGTGAGACAGTGCAGTAGCTGTGCTTTTAAAAACTAGTAGGTCCATGTTTACCTTTTTACATTTTTTTTCCTGTTAGGACAGAGCATAGTGTTTATTTATTATTTGGTTCTGTGTTTGGCTGTACCTAAGTTTGTTAGGTTTTTTTTCTGCCTTTTTTTCCCCCCAAAATCAGTCTTTATGCTTTCCCTGAAAATATTTGTGGTGTTTATCACAGTGATTCTCCTGAGCTGTGTTGACCTCACTTATTTTATCAGAATCACTTGCACATTTTGATAAGCACCTGAAAATCCTTGCTTCTCAATTTGATTTCTTTTTTTCCCAGACAAAAAAAAAAAAAAAAAAAAACAAATCCCTTTAGCAGTCATTTTTTTTTTCCCTTGAGCAGTAGGAAGATGGGTCATGTGAATTCCCGCAGAGCCCATCTGAATGCTGTCGAGAATTTTTGGTAGGTTTTGGGAAGTTTCAGATAATTATATTTGATTTTCTGTTCAAGATGTAGCTCTCCAAAGTGTTTACATTTCCAAATGCAACGACTTGTTCATTGGAATTCTTCAAGGGGATGGGTATAAGGAAGAGATTTCCATTGCTCTCTCCTTTCAACCATTAACACACCGCCTTTAAAAGTTAATGGGTTATGGAAACCTGCTAGATAAGGAAAGGAGTTGGGAAAGCCCTAAGGGGGTGCACATCTGTTAGGCCTCAGCATTCTGCTGCTGGCCATTTCCAAGCAATCCTTTCCTATAGCTTTATTTACATCGTGTCTAAACCCCAGTTTTAGCCATTGCTTGTGGCTTTGCCAATGCAAACATTCAGCATGACCAAAATTTTAAAAAAAATGGATTCCACTGGAACTTGTATTCAGAGCCTGAATAAACTTGAGTAGTGCAAATGTCAGCTCTTGTTCACACGAAGAGTTTACACTGCTGTCTAAAATGGCAGCTAAGCATAGGTGAGAGGACACAAAGCCAAGTGCTCAGCTGATGATGTTATTCTGACAGGAGTTTGGAATGTGGAGGAAGTTCCAGCTCAGGGGTGTGAGGCTGCATCTTACTGGTTGACTTTTGCATTACCGGGAAGTGGCAAGCATTGCATGCCTGCTTTGGCTACTTGTGTTTGGAAGATAATTAGGGGGGTTACAGCTTGATGGCCCTTTGACTATCTGAATTTGACTTCAAATAGAATTGCTTTCTGATTACGGAATACTCATTCTAACAATTTGTGTTAAGAACTTCAAATTAGAAGATTTGTCTGAAGTTTTCTCAATTGCCCCAGTCTTGGATGTGAGCATCCAGTACTGAAACGATATTTAAAATTCATGTTTGCCAAGTCATGAAAAAATCCTTAAGAACCAAACCAGATTTTTTTCTTTACAAAATATATCTTTAAGACATCACTGTATGTCTTGGCCTAAGAAATTTGGCTGCCTGCATTGCACAGCTCCTCCATGTGTAGATAGTGCTATTTTCAGGTCTACAGGTAAAGCAGCAGCTTCCTTATGAAGGTGCAGCTATAAATACACCAACACCCAACCAGCAGAACAAGTTTCTTGCTGATATATTTTCTGTGCAAGAGTTTTGTCAACTTGGAAATACCATACAAAATAACTCCTGTGGGATCACTGCTATCATGTCTGAAATTCAGTTTTGATGACAGTCAGTGTTTCTTAAAGTTTTCAGACTGGTAGAAGCACATAGTTTGGCAAGGGTCTCTGGAGGTCATCTTATCCAGCTTCCTGCTCCACAAATGTTCAGTTCCAGTGGATCAGGAACTTTCACATCAGAAAAAGCTTCTGAATAGTATGCACAGGGACAGATTTATTCCCAACTGCTTGCTCTGCAGCAGCTGCAGGCCTGGCAGATTACACAGAACTGTTGGTTCTGAGGGGAGGGGACCTGCTAAAGATGGCAGGGTTGGGGTAGGAGGACTGCAGGGACTTTGCTCTGTAAACAGTGGGAGCAGATGCCAGCAGGTGCACCACGGGCTGATGGCTGTGCCTGATGGGACGTGCAGAAGTCGGGGAAGAGGCCCTGAGTAGAAGTAAAGGCTTCAGGCAGTGAAGGAGAGCTCCAGAGTGCACTTTCTGGGCTGTTAACTCCAGATGTCAACAGAGATGACATCAGGCTGGCACAGTAAGATTGTATTTTGCTCTGGAAGAAATGAGGGCAGCATTCCTAGAAATGTCAGGCAGGAATGCTGTGCAGAAAACTGCAGTTTCTAGATTGTTCCCAAGGCTGAAAAGAAGTTCTATAATGAGCAGCAAAGTACATGGCAAGGTTTCCATCACTTTGTGTCACAGACTGAAGCAAGGTAGTTCTTTCATAGCAAAGCTGATGAAAACTCATTTTCCATGGAACTTTTCTTACACTGGGTTTTTCAATGTCTAATACTGCACACAACATTTCTCTCTGCCCTGGGATTCTTCAGCAACTAAAAAAAGTTGAGCTCTGCTTTGATCTTTATCTTTTCTGTAGCTGGAGAACTGGGTGGTTCTCCTGCTGCCTCTCCAATGCTTGGGTCAATTAAGCTAGCAGACACCTCTGAGACCAGAAATTTGTGTCAAAATTTGGCTGAGATTCAGATATTCAGAAGTACTCATGGTGAGCTTTGACACACAGCCTGGACTAAAATACGTTGTTTAAAATCAGGCAATTCTGGAGGTGCCTGATCTCCCTTCTCCTCCCTTGTCTGATCTACTCTGCATTTCCTCTCCTCAGCTCTGCAGTGAAGGACTGCAGGGACAGAAATTAAGATTCTGCAAGAAATTTAGGCTCCAAGAAAGCTGGACAGGGACTTTCTACAAAGGCACATAGTAATGGCTTTACACTGGAAGAGGGCAGATTTAGGTGAGAGGTAAGGTAGAAATTATTCAGTGTGAAGGTGGTGATGCACTGGAGCAGGCTGCCCAGAGAAGCTGTGGATGTCTCATCCCTGGAAGCGTTCGTTCAAGGTTGGATGGGGCTTTGAGCAGCCTGGTCTAGCGGAAGGTATCTCTGCCCATGGCAGGGAAGTTGGAACTAGATGTTCTTTAGTGTCCCTTCCAACCCAAATAGGGAACCTATGATCTGTTTCTCCTTTCTTTACAGCATGGTTTGCTTTCTTTGTTTAGGGGTGTTGGCACAACATGTCTGGAATCAAATGTCTCTGCCCAGTGTTCGGTGGAGTTTGTAGATCCACCAGTACCTGGTGGTCTGAGGTTTTGACTCTCACTTGACATCGCTTCTCACCATGGTTGTAGTCCCTTACTTGCATCTTTCTCTTCCAGCTCCCGCAGAGACACTTCTGAACATCTGTTCCTTCTGACAGGGCATCCAGGACATCTCTTCTTGTCCAGGCCCCACCACAAAGTTTACATGATCCCTTCCTTATGTGTAGACCAGACCTGTCCACTGACAAATGCAGCTGAGTGTGACAAGAGGAACTCGCCAGGCATCCTGGGCACTGTGCAGGAGCTGAGGGAGGAGAGGCTGTGGGCAGCCCCTTGTGTGACTGTCCCTGTAAGGTGGCACGGGCACAGCCAGTGTACATGGTGGGTGTATTGTATTTGCGGGGTGCCCCATGGCAGGAAGGAATGATGAACCTGACTCTATGGTCTCAGAAGGCTAATTTATTATTTTATGGTACTATATTATGTTAAAGAATACTAAACTAAACTATACTAAAGAATACAGAAAGGATACCTACAGAAGGCTAAAAAGATAATAATGAGAACTCATGACTCTCTCCAGAGTCCCAGCACAGCTTGACACTGGTTGGCCATTGAGTCAAAACAATTCACAGCAGAAACCCAATGAAACAATCACCTGTTGGGTAAACAATCTCCAACATTCTAAAGGAGTAAAACACAGGAGAAGCAAATGAGATAACATTGTTTTCCTTTTTCTCTGAGGCTTCTCAGCTTCCCAGGAGAAAAATCCTGGGCAAAGGGATTTTACAGAAAATATGAATGTGACAGTGGGTGTATCTCTGAGACTCTGTGTCACCTGGGCAGGTGTTCCTGTGCAGGCAGCTGTAAAACAGAATTGTGTTCTTTTGTATCAGAGCAGCTTCCTTTAAGTTACTGGTAAGGAAAGACAGAATTTGTTTGAACTTTGGCAACTTTGAGGTGGGCATTTGTTCCTAGGGGGTTGTCTGGTTCCCTAGGGAATTGCCTTCTCTTTCTTATCTGTCTGCAGGCTGTCAAGGGAGTCCAGGTAATTAACTATAACAAGAAAAGGGTTTTTTATTTTCCTGTTAGTTTCATTTGATTGGGTTAGCTACTCTTGTCTTAACCATATTTACCTTCAAAAATTACAGCTTTGCAAAAAAAAATCACCATTATAAAATGTGTGGGTGAAATGCATTCACAGCAGTAGTTCTCTGTGGCCTTGATTCAGGTACTGCCTTCTGAAATTATTGCAGAGTAAATTTTTTTCTGGCAGGGAAAGGAGTGGAGACCTTCCAGGTCAAAAGCAAGTGAATTATTCCATGGACTCTAGTGGGGCCAGGATTTACCTTTCAGCATACATACTTTCAGCCTACTTTTTAGCTGCTGTTCCTCTGTCATTAAATAACCATTTGTCATGGATGGCTATTTATAATATAGGAATAAATAGTAGATAGTTCTTGGGTTTTAATTCCCCTTGAAAAAAATATTAAAATGTAAACATTTCCAGAGAAGTTCAGTGTAGCACAAAGCAGTGGGTGCCAAGTCCCCAGCCATCCCCCTATTGAGGGTGGTTTTGTTGGTCAGCTCTAGCTGTTCCTCATGGACTGAACATCCACAGCTTTCCCAGAGATAACAAGGCACTTGGGGAGCAGAGTTTCCCATTTGGTTTTACCCCTAAGGAGCCCACATTGTGTGCTCTCAGACTGCTCCACAACATCAAACAGAAGAGGTGAGAGGAAGATGAGTTGCGAGCCCAAACTGCTGATTTGAACAATAGCACAGGCACACAGACAGAAAGCTGATCTGCTTGTGAAATAGCTCCAGAGCAGCCTCCTTTACAGCTGGCACTTGAAGCAAACCAGAGGCCGTGTCATTTGAGAAGTGGCTTATAAACAGCGGCTGTTCAGGAGAAATTTGGCCTGGCAAAAATGAGTGTACACAGAGGCTACAAATCCACCATCCCCTCTGAAATATTTCTTCCATATTTCAGCAGTTGGAGGTTCCCATCAGGAGGTGCAGGCAAAGTGTCAAACACAGCCCATTCCTTTTAAACGATGGGTTTTGCTTCCAGGGATGATTGCACCTTCTGCTAAAAATCTTATGAGCTGTTTTCTTCTTTGTTTTCTCCCTTTCAATCACTAAGAACATTCACATAGAACAGGATGGTTGTTTTTCACTGTTCTTCCATGTCCCTATAGCATCATTCCTAGATGAGAACACAGTTGCAGTGGGTCTTGCAGCCCGTCACAGAAATGATTAAATGTCAAAAAAAAGTAGATGTTAAATTCATGTGAAGAGAGGCAGCTCTAACATTTGGGAGTCCCACAAAACAGGATTTTTATGGTGATGGTGCTTCAGTACTGAAAGGCAGAAAAAAATTGCAATGGAGACAGTGGTCAATAGGAAATGCAGCACATGGAGACTGTGCTGGGAACTGCTTTGGCACTTAACAGCTTTATTGAAACCAATGGAGGAAAAAANGAGCCCCTTAATTTCAAATTTATAGCAATTCAGAGGGAGGGAGTTTACATTTTCCATTTCAGGGGAGGATCCTGCCTTCCTTAGCAGGCACCTGTCTTTCCAAACCAAGACAGGGACACAATTAACTGATGGCTGAACATTTTATTGTGAATAACAGCAATTGCAACACTGTTGAATTTGCCTGCATGTGTGCTAGCGAGAGTATTTCTATAGACAGGCAGGTAGTTGACACAAAACTGCAGGCAGATCCACACATTCAGAATTACTTGCTACTAACTGAACATACAGGTAGTTTCACTTGCCTTTTGCTGTGAACTGAGACTTTAATTATTGGGGCTTAAATGTTTAATACTGTATATATACTTTGTCTATTTTTTAACAAAAGTGTCAAGCAAAAGGTTTAGGTATTGCAAAATGGGAAAGGAGAAGAAATATGGCCCTAAATCATCTTTGAAACATTTTCATGAAAACTGTAATGCCACTAGAATCTGAAGGAGGGCAGAAAAACTGAACTAAATAAGCCAGGTATAAACTTGTTAGCATTTGGCAGATCTGTTCACTCATGATTACATACTTACACTTGGCCTTTCCCCCTGTACATTTTGTACAACCTACCCAGACCCAGCTAAATTTGCCTGAAGTTTTCCCTGTCACCATGCCTTCCAGCTGGCAGGGGAACCTCTTGGCTGCTCCTCTGGGCAGAATGCCTGCTGGGCACACTGCTGGTGTCCATTGGGAAATGTCTTCTTATGTCACCTGGCTTTTGGGACAACAGAGGCAAGAGCACAAATACATTGGTTTGGGATGTCCCATTTAGAAATGCTGTTCATTTTTTAATGCACAAGTTACAGGCTTTTGCCTGAGGAATGTACAGAAGTTTATAGTACGTAAGGCACTAGGGCAGGAGTTCAAATAGGCTTCAGGCATAATGACAGGCAACTTATCCATTTGGCTTTTTATATCCTAGGATTTATTCTGCTGTTCTGATAAGCTATGATTTAAAACACACTGAAGTGCCTGTGCAGGTTAACAGCCCCTTTTCCTACGCTGAAACACATCGGAGAGTAGAAGGCACTGTGCTTTCTATCTGTCTCCCAGCATGAGGGAGGTGTGGGGTTCTGCCCACAAAGACCACCTCTCAGGCTGTCAGCTGAATTTGGAGTGGGAATCAGATCCAGAAAACAGATACCTGAATTTAGGTGTCTAATCTCCCACAATAGGCAGTGGAGACTTAGTTATGGCAGTCAATGGAGCTGGGAGTGTGATTCATCTGAGGAAATGTAGGTATCCATCCTCTGTAAAGCTGAATCCCTCCTGGCAGGGGGAGGTGGGACACGGAGCTCAGCATGTGTCGACACCTCTGGGTACACAGCTACAGCCTGGAAGCCCATCCCTGGTAAGGATGCGCTGATGACGGATTCAGTCTCCAGCTGCTGCATTGTTTCTGCAGTTTAATGAGAGGGGTGGGCTGGACCCCCCCCACCCCCGGCAAAGGATGGAGCTGCGGAGCCCTCTGGGCAGCCGGAGAGTCTGAGCGTGTGTAGGCAAGCTTCATCCCCTCTGTGAGGGGTGGGTGAGCACATTAGACCTTATTTAGGAAGTCAAAATGGCACTCAAGGCTGTGCAATAAAGAAACAACATCCCTCTGTTAAAATTATTTTTACAACCTCTATTGTCGAGTTCAGACAAATAGACTTAACCAAGCCTTCTTAGCATATGAAACATTAGTATCTGCCACTTATGTCTGAACCTATGTTTTAGATTTTATTTTCCAGACAAAAGAGTAATTTTAAATTATGCAAATGAGCTGCCAAAGCAAGGCATTATGCAGATTTGTGAGGCAGGCAGCAGTGTTAACCCTTGGTGCTGCAGCTTGCTGCGGAGGGAGTGCTGCTGCAGCAGCTCTGCGTGAATTCCTTCCAGCCCTCGTGCTCTTTAATTACAACAGTCCTGTGGCAGGGCCTGAGGGGTGAGACTCACCCCCTGCACACCCCCACTGCCAAGTGGATTTAGGTGGATGGAAGAGCTGTGTTTGCTGCGTTGTTCACCTCACAGTCCTGCCCAGCACAAGCTGTACACAAATCTGGTCTGGGCATCTCAGAAAAGACAAGTGTTGTAACTGTCATCTGTGGTTTCATATGGGTTGTTTCCAGAATATTTGAAGTGACTGTCATGGGAGAAATATTAAATTGCTTTTCAAATGCCAGCACTGCAGTAACACTTTAAAAACAATTGACACTGTCAGCTATAAGTCCTCTAGCTTGCTGGGCTGGCTTGTATACACAGGATGCACTAGCAGCCTTGACTTTCTGTAGAGGAAAGCTATTAAAAGAACTCCATGTTGTGCTAATTTGTGGGTTCAATAGCTCATTATCCTACCCAGCTATAAAGGTGGTGGGACTAACTCTCAGCCAGGAACAGATGGGTTTTGATAGAAATCCAAGGTCTGATCTGCTCTGGAAGTTTGCCCTGGTCTCTGCAACTGATGCCAACAGCTGACATAGCCACATTGGTGCAAGCACTAGTGCTGAGCAACAAATCCAGTGTTTTATAGCAGTAAAGTCTGGCAAATGGCAAGAGCAGGCAAATCCCCAACATGCTTGAGGGTGTAAGTGCAACTGATCCCTAGTGGAGGTACCTGATGAGGGGTTAAAATAGTGGCAGCCAAGCCCAGGGAAAGAGGGAGGGAGTTCACATCGGGCAGCTTTGGAAGGCCTGGGTTTGTGCCTCAGTCATGCTCATGTGGGATGCCACGCCCTGTGAATATTGGATTTGTTCAGCATCAGGCAGGGGTGGATCCTGGTGAGGGCAGGAAGGAGGCTGGCTTCAGTATGGGAGGACTTGAATCCACATTTCCTCCTGCACTCCAGTTCATAGAATCATACAATAGAATCATACAACCATAGCTATTCATGGCTCTCTATGAGAGAGCTTGCAGAGCAGTGCAGGTTTCAAAGAAAACACCAAGAATATGTATTTCTGTTGTGAATTACTTCAGGAACAAAAATGTCTCAGTGCTGCTCCAGGACACAGAAGTAATCTGGGTTTCTCTCTTGCACCCTCTTACACCCAAACCCTTTAAAATTTTCTCCACTCACCAAATTGCTCCCTCACTTTCTTTCTAGTTAAAGGTGTCGTTTCAAGCTGCCTGTCAGAAGCCGCCTGTCTCAACCAGCAATGCTGAATTAACACTTCAATATGTTCAAACCCGGATGCTATTGGTGAATTTACAGGCTTAAAACCTATGGCCATTTTCTAACTGGATACACATGCGTGCACACAAAGGTTATCTCAGTTTAGCTACTTTGGTTTTGCTTGTCCTTAAGAGCATTTTTGGCTCAAAAATGTGATGTCTCTCACGTATTTGGAAAGAGTTGTCCAAAGCACATGATCAACATCTGTTGGTTTTGATATGCCAGAGGAACTATGTAAGAGATGCAGAGATCAGAGAATACATTGCTGCTGTGTATATTTGTTTTTAAATTTGGATTTTCTGTTTTGAATTTGGAGTTTTTCTATTGCTTAGCAATTTAAGCAATGGGCTAATGGTCTAGTTAGTAAAAAAAAAAAAAAAGCATGAAACCCACTTACATTGGTTCAGGTTTTGTTAGTTTTGGAGGAAAAGAATATAAGGATAGAAAGCTGAAAAGGATATAAATCAGACACTGCTGCTGTACTGCCAATGCCTGGCCAGCTTAAAAGAACTAAACTAGTTCAAATAGGCAGAAACACTGTTTTATGATGGCAAACAACATAACTGAGCACCAAGACCATGGAAGGAAGTTGCTATGAAACCTCTACGGTCCTCTGGAAAAGTTTTGCAGCACAGGCACCTATAAGAGAGTTGCCACCACCTGCCAGCTTGGGCATTTCCTAAAACAGGGGAGTAAAACTGTAGTACACCTTGATTCCTACAAATGCAGCCCCAGGAAATGCCTCATTTTAAGTCAGTGCAGCTTCAGGGGACTGTAAGCTGTTCCCAGAACCACCTCTGAAGACTCAGCACTAAGGTCTTGTCCACAGTAACACTGAAGCCCTGCCTTGTGTGTCCAGACAAGGTCTGCCCAGACTGCACTCATCTTAATTAGGTTCTTAGTGAAGATCTTTGCTTCTGTGAGCTCTAACCTTGCCCATGCTGAGATTTCAATAAGGTAAACGGTAAGCTAGGCTAGCCCTCTGCGGGCACGGCCACGGAGTCTCTTTACCTTTGCACTGACCTGCATGGTGGCTTTGCCAGCAGAGATTTCCTGCAGGCATATGCCAGCTCAGGTGGATTCTCTGCGTGGGGATGCTTCAGAAAGTTGAGGTGCATCAATCAAAAATGTTACAACTGCAGGTCCACAGTGTCAGCGTGCACATGTTAAAACCCCAATTTCAGTACCAAGTAGTTGTAATTGTGATGAAATTTTAATGATGGTATGTTAATCCTTTTAACACTTGATGTCTTTTGTATGGCTACTTCATAGTTTAACCATTTAAGCCCATTTCTACGAGGAAACTGGTAGGTAAAAGATTGGGGAATCAACAGGGACCAGGTTTTTCTTTCATCATGAAGTCATCTGTCAGTGCAGCTCATGACTGGAATTAAGACAGGCAATGTCTACCAGGGGTTGCTAAGGATTGCTTGTCTACACACTTCCTTAGTAGCATTTTGCAAAAATGGGTGATGTGAGGTGCAGTGGTGGAGGAATGGCTGCTGTGAGCACAATGACCAGAGCTGTGAAATTCCCTTTGTGTGGGAACCCCCCCAAAGGTGTGTCACCAGAAAACTCCTACTTGCCACCACCCATCCTTGTTATATCCTTCATTCTGCACTCCTCCCTGTCCACCTGGTGAAACACCCATGATGCTACAAGCCATTAGCACTCAAAAGGTGGACAAGGGGATTTCCTGCTCCTTCAAAGATAAGCAGTAAATTAGGAGAAATAAGAAATACATGTTAAACCTGAGGACATTCCTTTAAAGAAAGATTCCTTTTACAACAACAGGGTTCATTCCACAACAAAGAAGGCACTCCAGAGAAGATGTGATGCTGATATGCAGTACTGATACATGAAATATGTGCTCTTATAGGATTTTCCATTCTGGTCTATCTAGTCTGTTGACATATAAAAAAGATCTAGATCTTCAGTTTAACTTAAAAAAACAAACCTCTTAGGAAATCCTTTTTTACACAGCATATAATTAATGTATGGAATCAGCACAGGATATTCCTGACAGGTTTAGACTAGCTCTGCACTTGATGTTCTAGCAGCCTTTTGAGCTGTGTCCCTGTGAGATGCTGTGGGAGGGAGGGCTCAAAACAGTGTGTAAGGCCAGGAACTCAGCTGTTAATTTAAAGAAAAGCCTTTAGTTTCTGGAACAACAAAACTGCAAGAGCTAGAGTAACATCTGGAGCTTTCTTTGTTCAAAGAAGGTTTTTTCTGCATTTCACAAAGGATTGTGTGCATGCACAGAAAGCAGTTCCAGTGGTGTTGCTGGAGCAAGGTCACATCCAGAGACTCAGATTCCACACTTGGTGACTCAGAAAATAGCACCCACATCACATGCTTTTACAGCAGTGACTTCCACACCTGAATGAGTTCCCTGCACCTTCCTTACGGCAGGTAAGGAGAAATGAGGACTCAACAGACTCAGCTGGATAGCTGCTGATGGGAATAGCCATGCCCTAGCAGCACCCCTCTCCTTTGTCAGCTGCAGAGGAAATTTAGAGGGAAGTGGATGTGTTTGCTAGAGGTTTGAAAAGATTTGAAGAGAGTGAAGCCCATCAAGGTGCCTGCTGACTGCAGCTGGGGAGTGTTCTGCTTTCCCTGCTCTGGAGGCAGAGCCACCCCAGATGGGGTGCTGGGAGATGCAGGTGCCACTTGGTGCTGGGTGACTGAAGCAGGCGCCCCTTGCAGCTGTCCCTGCCCCTTTGGTAGGCACAGCTGCCCCAAGCAGGGATGTGCTCCTCCCGTGAATCATCTCCTCAGCCATACAAGGTAATGTGTCACTACATCTCTTGGTCTCTGTGCTCACCACAGCCATGGGCCTCAGATTGGTGCAGAGCAGGCAGGACCTGGGCAGGTCTCGCTCAGATGCAGGACAGCTGAGTAGCGAGGAGAAACAGGAAAGGCAAGTTCAAAGGCTGGTGTGACACAAAGGAAAAAGGTGACACAGTAACACAAGCGAGCAGGCACAGCCTAGTGGTGTCCACTGGAGCCCTCCCACCAGGACATACTATGGCAGCACTGTGTCTCCAGCTGGAAATGACAAGGGGTCTTCCCCAAAGTATCCAGCACGGGCAGGTCTGTTAGAGACAGGATTCTGGAGCAAACTTAAGCCTTGTTCATCACTACAACATCCTTGTGCCCAGGTAATTGCCTCTTCCAAAGCAGCAGCCCTCGCAGACTGGGAGGTGCAAAGCATCTGGGCCATCTCAGAGATCGGTGCTCCTGAAATCCGGTGTGATTGTTATGGTTCATCAAAGCACAGGCTTAACTTTAAACTCCTCAGTCATACAAGTAGTTACTGTCTGACCCTGTCTCACACCCTAACAGTGTTGCCAAAGGAGGAGGGAAAGAATTGAAACTTTACACCGTGGCATATGGAGTGATTCAGAATTCTTCTAAAATGGAGATGGTGAGAATGTTTTTGTCAGGTCTTTGATCCCTTTCAAAAATAGAAGCCCCTGGATGTGGTTAGAGAGGGCTCATGCTGTGAGCTGGAGTTTTTGTAATCACTGCTGACTGGAACTGCCTGTCAATCTGATTTGTGCATTTTTCCAGTCTGTTTTATAATACAATCAAATTGCTGTTCCCACATTGTAAGAGACACTTCACAAGTTTCTTGGGAGGGGACACCAAGCTCCAAGGCTAACTCATTTTTCCTCTCAAAAAAGAATTTTTCCATTTTTTCTTCTTAAACTATTTAATTTTATAATTACTCACAGAGGCTGAAAATTGATTCAACAAGTCTTGGGTAATTTCCAGGTGTTTTGGAAATTGGAAACCAGCAACTGAAAAGAGAAAAAATATAGAAGAAAAGAAAAATTAGTTTCAAAATTGAGGAACTTCTTATTTCATGGTACTTAATTAGTTAAACAACTCTTGTAGAGTGGCACATCAGGATGTATTTCCAGGTAGGGGTTCACATCCCTGTAAGTGGCCCTAAACCACTGCAGAAACAAGATAACAGAAGCCCTTCCATTTTAGCCACCAGCCTTATTTACCTCTGCTTTGAGGATGCTGTAGATAAAACTTCTGAGATCCTAGGACAAATTTACAGAAGAAAGTAAGGCTGGCACACCTGTTTCACCGTGCTTAGTGCCATGAGGTAGGACCTGTAAGCACACAGCTCATTCTTCTGGGCCCCTGCTGTTGCTGCACCTTGCCAAGGAGATCCTCAGTGCAAACAAGAACTGCTCATCCTCCTTTAAACAGGGAAGAACGAAAAAGAAAGCAAAGTAGGATTGAGGTTTTCTTGCCATCACAAGAGCCCATGCCTTGTTCCATCCGTGTGGAGAAAGCTGTCACAGAAATGGTGGGAGGCTGGTGGTGGTACCTGGCTGCCAAAGGAAGACACTGCTGGTAGCCTGGAGTGTACAGCTGATGTTAATGAGTGGTATAAATTTAATTGGTAACTCATTTCTTATTAAAACTGACTAATTTTTCTTCCTTCCTAGCAGAACAGATAAGAGTGCAAATGTTTCACATAATCACTGATTCCACTGAAACTTTGATAGCATTATCAAATACTTTTAATACATTTTGATTTTATATGAATCCTATAAAACATCCAAACACTAGGATGTAAATAAAAGACTTCAAGAAGCTTAGTTTTGATATTTCTATTATGTTCCAAATTTGGAATGAAAGGAGGTGTGAAATAACCACCTCTTCCAAGAAAATGTGACACCTCACACAGCTCTAACCGTTCTTGCCTAAGTCTCAAGGATCTCTGCTGGTGGACAAGTCTCTTCCTGCACTCAGTGATGCTACAAAATGTCCAGCACACCTGCCACAAGGGAATTCTCATTCACATCCTGCTGGATGCTCAGGGTCACCTTCCAGGGCAGCAGCACCAATTGCCAGTATCATCTTTTGGGAGGGTACTTTCTGAAGCACACTGATGGAAAGGTCTTCTGTTACTGTTCAAATAACCTGGACACATCTCTGACAAGTGGGTAGGCCTTACCTTCATCTTTTAGAAGAGAAAACAAAAGGAACATGCAAACTGTTTTCTTTTGAAGAGAACATGGATGTTGAAGAAATGAGAGAGTTCTTGTTAAAAGAGAGCTCTCTCATATTGCACTAGTGCCTTAGGTTGCAACAGATGTAACTGAAAGTATGTATTCTATTACCATCTGTTAAAACCAGGTAGGGCAGTGCTCTTTGTCTTTCCCACCATCCTCCCTCCAGGGGAATATCTTCTGTTAATGGGCCATTGAGTGTCACTGCATGAGTGATAAAATGGCATCATCCCATTGTGAGATGCTCTGCCCAGGGGGAAGAGCCAAGCAGGAAGAGCCAGGTATATTCCTACCTGGATATAACCTGAGATTTAGAACACCACAATCAGCCTTTTTCCATTGGATTCCCAGAGGAAGATGGAGCAGTCTGCACCACCACTGGACCTTCAGAGGAGAACTGTACCCTGATTCTACAGGATCCCTGCTTCAAGAGAACCACATTTGTCACTCCAAGAGGACTGCAACCATCATTTAATCAGACTGCTACCAACACCCTGACCAACAGGGTATCAGGTTATATTCTCACTCTGTCAGTAGGGTTTTTTTTGTTTGGTTGGTTGTTTTATTTGTGCTACTGCATTTTTATTTTCGTTTTCCTAGTAAAGAACTGTTATTCCTATTCCCACATCTTTGCCTGAGAGCACCTTAATTTCAAAATTATAATGTTTTGGAGGGAGGGGGTTTACATTTTCCATTTCAAGGGAAACTCATGTCTTCCTCAGCAGACACCTGTCTTTTCAAACTGAGACAACTGGAACATTGATTTCTACTCCTGCAGCAAAACTGTGTTTCATTTGCAGAGGAATCTCCTGGACAGAAGCAGATCTCAGACTATTGACTAACAACATAAAATGCAGATTTTGTAGCAAATAACTTTTTGTTTGCACTTAGGTGGACAAGATACCTACAATAGAAGAACAAGAGCCAGTAGATACATTACACACTGAACTACACAGGCACCAATGGCTCTTGGCACTTGCTCACAGATGGGGGTTTGTACCCGGGGTGTTGTACATGGCTGGCATTACCACTTACCTTGTTTGTATGTCTGAGGACTGGAAAGCACAAATAATGACCATTTTCAGCTACTCCACAATTTACATCTCTTCTGGGTGCTCAGTTATAGCTGAGCTATTTGTACTAAATTGGAACAGTAGGAATACAGTAATGTTGGCTGAAAACAAAAGCTGAAGCAAGGGGATTTTCAGAGCAGCTTTAGGGCCTGAAAACTGCTGCAGTCTTCCTCGTTTTTGTCACAGAAAGGTGGTAAGGAGTCCTAGAAATTACTCTGGTTGTGACAGAGAGAAAAAACTTTTGATTTATCAGCAGGCTGCTCCCTTTAAGCATTGCAGCAGCTTTTAGATACTACCTTTGGGAAGAGAGACTGGCTTGATGGAGGGAGTGAGGAGCTCTCCCATTGCATCCCTCCTCCAAACACGCAGGATGGCAAGCAGCTGCTGCAAGGCCAGGCGGTCTGCACTGCCCCACCAGTGCAGGAGCAATGGCAGGGGTGGCTCAGCAAGGCCAGGCCCTCATGTGAATTAGCACCACTGATGGGCTTCTGCTCTCCATGGCATGGTGCTGCAGGATGTTTTAGTCAAGACCCCGTGTGCACATGGGACAAAGCATCTTTAGCAATGATGCTGGGTAGCATGGTGCCCTGAAGTATGCTGGGGAAAGACCTGTCACTGCTTTAATTGCATTCAAACATGCACAGCTAGAGTGAATAATCCCATGAGCAGGCCAGGAATTGATTAACCAGGTTGCTGTGAAAAGGAAGGGTACCCCCTTCCTTTTCCACCTGGCCTGTTTACAGCAGACCTTGTTAGGAAGAAGGACATTTATTCACTTAGGTGTGACAAAATATGGTCCTGCCTCTCAGATCCCCACCACTGTGTGCCAGTAGGAGAGAGCCCAGGATAATGCAGGAGCATTATTTAGTAGGAAGACGTGTTAGAACAGGACAAGGAAAACAAGGAAAAGACAACTCTTTTAAAAAAAGTTGACTAAGCATCAGTGTGTCTCAGCAGCAGCTTGAGGAGTCAGTGCAAAGTATTTGATGAATCATTTAAATTTGAATTTAAGGAATTCAACTGCTCCATTATGAGTTTCAAGTGGAGAAAGAATTCCGTGAGGAAAGATATAAAAACCAATTATTGATATAACGAGTATTTTCCCCATGAAGGTTAAAGAGTGTTAAATATATTTGTAAAACCAAGAGAACATCAAAGGATGTCTCATTTACACAAACAGTGTGTTGGCAATCCAGAAATACCATCCCCAGGAGTTAATTCCACAGGTTCATAGTGGAAGTCAATGCCACTCCAAGGAGCAGGAGGCTGAGCTGGAGCCTGACACGCTGGGTCTGCTCCAAGCCTTTCAGCAATACTTGGCTGGAGGCAGGGGCACAGTTACATGGCTAATTACTTCCGTTCCATATGGAATTGAGAAGAGGAGAAAATGATCATTATTATCCATTTGAGCACATGATTACCTGAATGCAGAGTGTGGCTACAGTGCTCTGTTTGCAATTGCACTCTCAGTTAAACAACACCTGCATTTCTTCTGAGGGTTGGTCCAGACTCAACTTCAAGTAATATCCTTATACCCCATCTAAGAAAGTGATTGGGGTGTTAAGAGATTCTGCCCAATACCTGTAAATCAGTGCTTCAGACACTGTCAAAACCTAGTAAGTCTGAAAATATGTTGACCAGACTCTGAATTGATCTGTACTTGCTGAACTTGATGTACTCTTGCTCAAAAGAGACCAAGAGAAACCTTGAAGGAATGGTTAATTCAGGAATTGTGTTTGAAAGGGCGAAGAAGATAGCAGTGCTTCCAGCCCTGGAAGTTAGATTTTGGGGTTTTGGAGGTTTATGGTTGGGTTTTTTGTTTTGTCGGGTTTTTTGTTTTGTCAGGTTTTGGGGGGTGTTTTTTGGGGACTTTTTTTTTTAGGGGCTTCTTTTTGAGTTTCAGGTCATATGGAGTATTTTTAAGTCCATCTCTGTGTATTCCCCAGGCAATTCACTGGACTCTGTGAACTCAGTGGACTCAGAGTGGAGAGGTCCCTGGCATTGTGCTGTGAACAAGGGGAGACAGTTACACCTGACAGTAAGCAATGAAGGACATCTGCCAGTTTCCATTGCTCCGTTCTGCTTTTACATTTGAGGAGCTTCTCAGCTTCATGGGTATCAGGAAGGCCTTGACAGCCAGGGATGCTTAAGGACCCAAAGAATCTATGCTGTGTTTGACTTGTCTGTGTTGAGATGTTGTCTTTGAGGTCACAGTGGGAGTGGGTTCAAGACAACCATTGAGACTGACAAGGGCTGGATCAGACATGGATGCTGTAGCACATGCACTCCTTCATCCTCGTGCCAGGTCAGAGCTGACTGTGCAGACTGCCCGGGACTGCAGCAGATATGAAACAGGAGGATTTCCTATTCCATTAGTAAAGATAATTTCAAAGCAGCACTTGCAAGTTAGGCTCATTAGTGGACCCACTTCCTTAACATCCCCAAACATGGGGCTTGGTCTTCGTAGAAGTCAACATTCACCTTGGCTTCACTGGGCAGGGACCTGCTTAAGCTGACACCACAGTGGTGTTACCCTGCTGATTCTCCATGTCCCAGTAACGTGCAGCTCCTACATACCAGCGTGCCACCAGCAACTCCACATTGCATTTACAGCACCAGCTGACTTGCAGTGAAAGAGAAACACTAAGAAATCCTCCCTACCAGAAGGAGTACTGGAACTACCCCACCAGCAGCTGCAGTAACACTCTGTGTGCCAGAAGTCCCTTCTTCCCTTAGGGAAACAGAGCTGAGTTGGTTCTTGAAATGACAGACAGCACACCCTCAAGGTGAAGTTGATCTGTACTCAAAACAATTCTTATTCGTCCATCTGCCTTCTAGGAAGTGTTTGGTGCTCCTTTCAAGTGGGGCCAGCTAGGCAGACCCACAGAAATGTGAGTGCCACTTCCGGGTGCCTGAGAATCACCAGCTCCACAGTGGTGACACTGTCCAAGTCACATGCACAAGGTTGCTTATTCCTCCAGTGTGGGCCCATAATTACCCACCCGTGCCCAGAAGGGCAGGCAAGCTCTCCCGCAGCTCACAGGAAATATTTACAGAGCAGCTCACCTTCCTGCAGTACAGCACTCTTCCTGATACATCCCAGAGGCAGCAGCAGCACATTACTCATAGTGGGTGACGTTTCCCAGCCTGATTCTCATGCCCTGGCTCAGCCATCCATCCCACTCCCATCTGAGGACAGCTCAGGACAGCACAGGAGTTGATGCAGGGGAGTTGGGGAGGAAGTGGAGGACACGGCTCTGGCTGTGGGAGGCAGCCTATCAAGAAATGCTTGTTTAACACATGGCAGATCAGCCTGCTTCAGGAGTGAGCTGTTTCTGTAATTCAAATAGCTTCTCATGAGTCAGGAGCCCAACCTTTATGACAGAGTTGCATATTTTCAGAAATCGCTGTAACTCAGGGATTCTTATTGTTAACAGTTTTTGGCTTTCATGTACCAGCCTGAGGTGGGATCTGAGTCCTTAGAACTGTTGAGAGCATGGGTTTCTGTGTACTGCCAGCACCCAAAGGGAGTGAAAGCCTTTAAAGGGATACCAGGCAACACATCCTCATTTGCCAAGAGAGACAGATCAGTCCTTCTTCTCTGAATGCTTTTGAGGGCCTCTTTCCTCAAAATGACATCCACAGACTGTAAGCTCTCTGGAGGCACTACTGGAACTGACCACATACATCTGAGAATGCTGAAATTAAATTTGTAATACTCAGTGCTATGTGGTAGAAAGAGGCAGCAAACACCTTCCAAAGCTCTTTCCAAGTACATACGATCAAGAGAGTCACTTGTCAGCCACAGCAGGTGCCCACTTCTGTTCAGCCCCTAGGAAGTCACACTGAGGATGATTGCCATGCAGATCTTTATAGAATTTCATAAAATATAAGATGAAAAATAATTATTGAGTTGTCTAGTCTAGCCACCCATCCATCTCTTATATGTGCAAAGTGAACAATTTGCAGCAGAAGACCAAAAGTTTAAAGTGTGTGGGAGTAACAAAAAACAGCAATAGAAGCATGAAAAAAAGCTCTTTACCAACATTTCTTAGCTGCCGCAGTAATGGAAAACAAGGCTACAAATTACTTTCAGAGCTCTGTATTTCCATTGTTTTAAAAGCTACAGCCCTTTTTCAGAGCATTACAAAAACATCCTGCCTGCAGATAGGCTTTTATGTTTTTTTAAACACTGCTTGCAAACATAAGTGCAGGTATGTAGCTGGTGTGAGAGAGCCCTTGGGGATGAGGAGCTCCACACAGGGGTTTTTCGGGAAGTCTCTGTAAACCAGTGTTGCCACCCCTGGATTAATTAATTCCACAGTGGGCACTTGCTGACACAGTGTTTCATCTGACTGCAGGATTTCCTGGGAGGTTTTGGGACACAGTAAGACAAGGCAAAGCACACACTGCTCCCAAGGCACGGCAATGCAAGCCAACAGCACTGCTGGGTACTGCCCTTCTGCCGGTGATGATGGGTGGGAAAGGGGGCAGTGGAGGAGAGCAGAGCCTGGCAAGCACCTGCTTGGTTGATTTGTGTCACGCCTGCTTATCCTACGTACGGTATGTGGTGATGCCCCCCCAAGGTTATTTTCACGCAGGTCCCTCTGCTCAGTGTTCTGCCTGCAGACCATGCTGATGCTCTCCTGCTCTGGGGACAATCTCCCTGGATGAGCATGTCTGTGGGGAAAAGTTCACATCCCTTGGCATAAAGATGCACCCCAAAGGAGTCAGCAGCCTACGGGCACCACTGCCTGTAGACCCTCCTCAATCTCCTGTGGGGCACATGGAAAATCCTCAACCCAGTTTCATGTACCAGGAAGGTTTAGCTTCAAATTCTTTTTTGAGCTGTTGTTTTCCCTGCAGAAGTTTTGTTTTGATACACACTCTTGTGTTCAGCATCTCTGCTTTGTAGGGGCTTTTGCAGTCCCTACTCATGTAGCAGAAGGACGACTGAGCTCGATGCTCTGTTTGAGTGATCTGCTCCAGACCTCATCCCTTCAGACTGGGCTTGGCAAGCAAAACCCCCTCTGGGAAATAAAGGGTTCAGGCTCACCAGGCAAGAGAGACCTCCTGAAGGACTCTTTCATGTAGAGCTGAAGAGAATAGAGTGTGTCAGAGTTTTAAAGACAAAGTAGTGCCATCAGAGGGGTGTACAGGCTCCGCACAGGAGGGACATTTCACATGTTGTCAGCCTTTGAATTCAGCTTTTGAATAAAAGGTTGGTCTTCAGATCAAAAAAGCAATGCCTTTTATGAGTAATAAAGCACAAAGCAATTTATTTCTTTTTATGGATGAAACTACCATTCAATGTAAAATAATATAAAATATAAAAATATAAAATAATATGGCTCTTTTGATTTATTGATAAGCCAAATTTATATTTTGCCTTGGGAAAATAACACATCATCTGGCTTGCCACTGGGTGGATGCCTGAGAGACAAGGGTGTTGGTGCTGCTGAGGCTGGGATTAGCTTTTGTGCCATAGGCCAGTCTGAGGGAATACGTTTCATGTCTTGGGCTCCAGCACTTGTCAGAGGTGATGGGATGGAAGCTGATGGTCAGTATCATTGTTGAGAATTTTGGGCAGCCACGCTGAAGCAACATTGTGTACAAAACTGCATGCAAGTCATGCTCCCCGTGGCCCATGGCTCTGCAGCCCAGCCCCTGTGCACATGTCCCTGCCATGTCCAGCCCCAGTGTGTCCCTGCATGTCCAGCCCCTGTGCACATGTCCCTGCCATGTCCAGCCCCAGTGTGTCCCTGCATGTCCAGCCCCTGTGCACATGTCCCTGCCATGTCCATCCTCGGCACATCCCTGCCATGTCCAGCCCCCAGCACACCCCTGCCATGTCCAGCCCCAGCGTGTCCCTGCCATGTCCATCCCCGGCACATCCCTGCCATGTCCATCCCCGGCATGTCCCTGCCATGTCCATCCCCGGCACATCCCTGCCATGTCCATTCCCGGCATGTCCCTGCCATGTCCAGCCCCAGCGTGTCCCTGCCATGTCCATCCCCGGCATTCCCGCTGCCGTGGGCTCCCCCGGGCCGGGCCGGGCCGGGCGCTCGCAGGGCCCGGGCCGTGCGCGGGCCCGGCCGTTGTTGCCATGGTGACGGTAGAACGGTGGCGCCCCGGGGCCGCNCTGCCAGGCCAGCCCCTGGGCACATGCCCCTGCCATGTCCAGCCCCAGTGTGTCCCTGCATGCCCAGCCCCTGTGCACATGTCCCTGCCATGTCCAGCCCCAGTGTGTCCCTGCATGTCCAGCCCCTGTGCACATGTCCCTGCCATGTCCAGCCCCGGCACATCCCTGCCATGTCCATCCCCGGCATTCCCGCTGCCGTGGGCTCCCCCGGGCCGGGCCGGGCCGGGCGCTCGCAGGGCCCGGGCCGTGCGCGGGCCCGGCCGTTGTTGCCATGGTGACGGTAGAACGGTGGCGCCCCGGGGCCGCGGTGCCGTGAGGCAGCGCTGGGAGGCTGCAGGAACAACGGCAGCCCTGCCCCACACTCACCGGCAGATGAAGCTCCCAGGGCGCTCCAGGCCGCTCTCGCCCTGACACACTTACAGCTTGGCAATGTCGACCCACTGTTACTTCCAGGAGGAGAGCATGCAGAACCTGCGGCACATCAACAGGCAGATGAGGCTGCTGGACCTGCGCCTGCAGCTGCTCCGGGAGAGGCTGTGCGCGGCCCGCTTCAACAGGTGCGCTCTTTCCTGCTGCTGCCTGCCCCAGCCCTGCTTCCGGAGAAGGTGCGTCGCTGCGAGGAACGAGAGGTAAGAGACAGCTGCCTGCTTTCTACAGACACTGGCAGCCTTTAGGCTAGGATAAAGGGAGGTTTGACATTGCTATCGGGAGCAAAGGTTGATACAGGTAAGTAGGGTGGGAGCGAAATAGCCATTTTGGAGAAATAAATTGAAAGGGATACGGGAAAGTAAAGATTGCTCTCTTGTTTTGATTCTAGAACGAAAAGACTTGGCATGATGTTGAACTCATGCAGTGGTCAGAATTTGGCTTTGATCGATGTGAAGGGTTTTGACCCCAGAGACATCACGGTGACGGTGAAGGACGGGAAGGTGACCGTGTCAGCGGAGCGCAAGGTGGAGTGCAACACCGGCTGTACAAAGACAAGCAACTACAAAAAGTTCGTGAAGGAATTCAGCCTGCCGCCAGGGGTGTGTGACAAGGAGGTGACCTACTCAGTGGAATCCAAGTGCCTCGCACCACCCAAGTGCTGCCCTTATCTCTGCAACTACTGAGCTGCAGCACGAAGCCAAACCAGCCACAGCCATTCCTCTGCCTCAAGCCTTCTCCCCATGGCATCTAGATCTGTGTCAGAGCTTCTCTTACCCCTTCCATTAAAGAAAACAGCATTCTGAGCAGGTTGTGTGAGCCTCATTTTGAAGGGGTTTGGTGGGCAAGGAGGGGAGTGCCATCAGGAAAACACAAAGATATTTTTGGGCATACATGACTGTGGTCACTTGCTGGGTACTGAAGGCAGGGCTAGAGGTGGTAGATTCAGGGCATACAATCTCATGGATTTTAAAGGCTGAGAGGCACCACTTATGATCAGTCACATTTCTGTAAGGACAATTCTCTCAATCCAACCTCTTCCATTTGAACTCTACGGTATATCTAGGAGGAAAATCTTGAAGAGAAACACCTTGAGGGGAGGAGCCTTCTCCCCAAAAATCAAGCTGTACCCTTTGTTCCCTGGGCTTGGTTCTTGCACAGAGTGCCTGGCTGGGAAAAGCTATGGATGAAGGACAGAGAGCTTTTCCTTAGAAGAGCTGGGATTAGGGTAGAACTCTTACCAGCTGAGGAGGAAATGACAGTATTCCCTGCTGAATCAATGGCTCCAAAATAATAAGAAAACATTTTTCATGTTGGGAGAGGGGGAGAATTGTCAGTATAATTGCCTGAAGGCAATTTTAATTTTGCTGCCCTAGCCTCAGCACTTGGGTATGCACTCCTGTGGGAAGTAGCATTACCTCCCACTGCAGAAAGGTGTGTAACAGAACACACCTGGTGCCTGCATTCACCAGCCACCTGAGCCAGCATCTCCCCAGTGAGCACCACCCAGTTCAGGCTCCATGAGCCTCTGGGGCTGGAGGGAGGAAGGTTGCCACCTCTTCATGTGAGGCACTCCCCTGCAGCAGACTTTCCTAACAGGGATCTCAATGTCTTAGGTTGTGCTGGCACAGAATCTGATGTTCCCTAACCTGCCAGTGGAGAGGGTGAGCACCTGTGGGCTGGTGCTGTGCAGGTGTGCTGCACAGCTGAAACTCTTCAGAGTGCAGTGCTGTCCCTGCCATTAGCCTGGCTGAGAAATGCAGTTGGTTGCTGTCACCTGTGGGGACCCTGACTCCTGAAGGACCTTCACATCAGCTGGATCAATGTGTCTCAGTGCAGCCAAGAGGCCCCCAGTGCCAAAAGCACCCACTCACTGCTGCAGCAGAGAATATTCCCCTGGAAACACACCTGAAGAAAACAAAGCCAGTCATTTATGTACAGCCTGCAAACAGACAGCCTCACTTTCACAGTTGACTGTCATCTCATGAAGGTGGTGAATCACAGGGGATGGGTTACAGAGAGGTGAGTCCATGGCTGGGAGCACCATGGCTGGGGGAGGCCCTTGGCTCCATCACCACCTGCTCCTGTCCTCTGGGTGGGAGCTCCTCCAGTCAAACATGTTACATGCAGATCAGTTGAGGATCAGTTTATCTTGGCTAATCTTGGTAATTTAACTTTGGTGCAAGAAATTAACTGCTTCTGGGATACTTTCAGCATCCAGCTACCACTTAAAATAACACCTGTTAATAAATGTTAAAGTTTATGGGTTTAGTGTGTAGCTAGGTCAATATCGAACCATACAACCATGGAACAGTCTTGGTGTTGAGGGACTTTTGGAATGTGACCTTGTCTAATGCCCCTACCATGCCCAGAAACATTTTCCAGGCTGCTCAAGTGCCCATCCAATCTGGCCTCTGGGCAGCCTGTTACAGTGTCTCACCACCCTCATAATAAAAAAAAAAAAAAATTAAAAAAAAAAAATTCCTTTCTTCACATTTAAATCTAATCTTTTTCTGTTTCAAACTGCTTGTCCAGTCACTACAGGCCTTGGTACCAAGTGTCTCTCCATCATTCTTACAGACGTTCCTAACATACTGAGAGGGTGCCCATGCACAGGTAGTCTGATTCTGCTGGTGTTGGCCAAGGATGTTTAGACCTAAGCCACCCCTCACCTGGGAGGCCACAAGGGAGCCTCCAGAGAGAGCACACAGCAGGGATGGGGACTGGGGAAGGACTGGGAAAGACCATCTTCCTACAAAGCAACCCACCAAGTAATAAAACCAAAACCCCTCTGTGATAGGGTTTTTGCACTTTGTAATGATTTCCACAGAAGCTGTCTAAGCATGCAGAAGGGAAACATATTTCAACACCTCTCCTCTACCCGTGACTTGCAGAATACATCGAGTCCCACGGCAATCACAGGGCTGGCTGTGACTGCTCTTATCCTTATTGCTCATCCTTTAACACATGCTCTTCACACGCTGTTCCTAAATTAGGCTCCTTGTGCTCTTAAAACCAAAACACTCTTGAGCACTTATTGACAGATATGAGGAATTTTCTGAGGAAATTCTGAATTCATATTACATCCTGTGAGTTGCTAGTCTAGGCTGGTAGGAGTATCTTGGAGACCTTTTCTGTAATAGAAGCAAATCACTGAAATAGTCACTTAGTTTTGCTAATACCTACATGCTGTTAACAATTTGGAACTTAGCCCAAAATCTACTGAGAATTTTCAAGGAGAAAATACCTTTGGAAAGCTACCATTAACCCAGCAAGCTGTAACATCTTAATCTCCCATCAAAAAAATTCATTTACCACTAGGTGGCAGATACTATTTTTTAAAATTTACCACCGTGCAACTCTTTTATTCAGAGCAAGCACACTGAGGGTGGTGTCACAAAGCAATAAGGTTGGCACACACTGGAGCTGGCATTTTTTTCTTTTACACTAACAGTAAGTGAAGAGAAGGACATGAGACAGAGCTGTTTTGTGATCCTGGGTGTGCAAGAGCTCTCAGGACAGACCACCATCACATTAAGTTATTACACTGGATTGTATTGACCTTTGATCCTGCAGCTCTCCCCCATGGAGATAAGGCTCCTGTTTAAGGCCACTTTCACTTTCTTCAGCAGCCTGTCTCTGCCACAGTTATCAGCCCAACAGGGGCTTCCAGTGGTTCATGTATTCTTCAGCATGTTGTTGCAACAATTTATTTTTGGGGCCAATCTTGACCATCCTCATACAGCAGATACTCTCTCTGAATTCCCTAGCATGAGGAAGATATCAGAGAGGGTGAATTGGCTCTGTAGCTATAAATGTTAGTGCATTCTTGAACTCTAGTCTTATGGGGGCCATTTATAAATAGCCAAGGAATTTGTAATGAGAGGTCATCTGAGGATGCTAAATCCAGACCTTTCCTCAGTCATCAACTTCTAGGGGTTTTCCTACAGCCAGGTAGTGCTCTGCTGTGCTCTTCACAGGCTTAGGCCGTGTTGAACTGTTGTTTCACTCTCTGCTATTGAAAACCTGGGGCGAGCAGTGCCTTCATGAGAAGGTGAAAAGATCCCATCTTTCCTCTCCCCCAGTGCCTCAGTGCCCTGCTGCTCCCGAGGCACAGCACTGCTCAGGCAGGGGGCTGCTGCTCCCAGTGGGCAGTGCCTGCTTGGCAGGGCTCTTTCTGCCAAGGACTAAATTAAATGCCTGTCACAGGGACCAGCTCCACTCTTCACACCTCCTGTCCTCATCCTCGGAGCAGCAGCACGGCAAGGCTTTTGGCATCACCCCAGCCAGGTGGGGCTGGTGCAGCTGCCCTCCACTGCATCTCCTCATGAGGTGAGAAGTTTCATCCATCCATCGTGTTTGTGCTCAAAGTTAAATTTAACCATTGTTCTTGCTAAGCTGTTTGGCATCTTAGTCTCTTAGGTAAACTTTCCAAGCTGATGTTTTCCATCTTCTCTCCTGGAGAAAGCCCTAAGAGTTTATAAGAGAGAGCAGGACCCGTGTCTTCAACTCTGCCTTTGTACCAAAGACTTCATAGATTTGTTGTCATTCTGGACTCTGCACTTGCCACCTCATTAATAATCCTGCACTGAATTTAGGTGAGGAGTAAGCTGATCCTTCCAGCACACTTGGCATGACTGTTGTGAAGCTGCCACCACCACGAGCACGGGACACTCCCCCTTGCTTCTCCTCTTTAACCCTACAGGTCCTTTCCCTGGTGTCTGGAATGACAAGGAAGTTTTCCATCTCTGTCTTCTAACTCCCTCTGCCATCCCATTTGTGCCCCTCCAATTGCTGTAGGTCAGGCCTTTCTTTTGTCAAGTGATATATGAGGGTTTGCTTCTTCTCTTGAAACCCCACTCTATGTGAAAAAAGCTTTGCTGTCCTGGAGGTTATCCTTTCAATTGCCCTGCTATGTGGTGTGAAATCCTCCCCATGCAATTGTCTTTCTCAATTTCAACATCAATTACAAATAATAGCACGTCTCTCCGCTCTCTGGTTGCTTGTGCTGGTCCCTATCTTGGGGTGTTACACAGAGTCTTTAAAGGCCTGCAAGTGACAATAATGCTATAATTAAAAAATCTGAAAACTAAAAATCATCAGCACCCACACCTCACTAGAACAGATTTTAATTTGCTAGAAAAATAAAATACAGCTTCCTCTCTTTTTGTGGGGGGCTTTGGGGCTTTTTTGCCATAGTTTTTTGCATCTCCACACGTGTGTGCAGAAAAGCCTGCAAAAGGGAGAGCTGCCAGGGCTCTGTCTCACAGTCACACAAGTGCATGTGGCACTTTACAACATGTCAAAAGAGAAAACAAAATCCTCTCTCTGCCGAGGTCTGGGCCCCAAAGCCCTGGAGAGTCCTGGTCTCGACAAGAGAGGAGCAGGGCCCACAACAGCCACAGCACCCGACGCTGTCCTCTCCCACCCCCTGCCCCGGGGCTGCCATCTGGGCGGTCACCAGCCACCACTGCCTGTGCTTGTGGGACACAGGGCTGTGCTCCTGCAAGCACAGAACCAGGAACACCACCCAGAGCATCTGGCTGTGGCCCAGTGAGAGCCTGCAGGACAGTGTGAGCAGGAGTCCTGTCAGTGGGAAGGCAGAGGGACCTGGGAGAGCTTGTCACAGCCCAGGGACAGCAGCCTGACACCAGCCACGGGCAAGGCACTGGAGCCCAGCTTTGGGCAGCCACTGGCACAGACTCCAGAGCCCAGCAGGGAGGGAAGGCTCTGGCCTCTGGCAGAGCAGAAGAGGGATGGGGAAGAGGAGAGGCTGGGGCCATGCAAGGTGCACTGAAGATGCTCAAACCTGAGCACAGCCCACTGGAGCAACTCCAAGGTGTTTCAGAGCCTTTGCCTCCCACTCAGGCCAGCTGCATCAGCGATGCTAAGCTGTGACTACCATTGCTTTGTGTCTTGGCTTTTCCCTCTCTTCTGGTAACCTACTTAGAAATGTTTAAATATGAGCAGAATCTGCAGGATGCAGAAGAGATGACTAGGGTAGGAGATGTGAAGTTGAGAACAAATTTGGCATAAGGACCTCATTCAGATAAGTAATTAAAATCAGTGAGCATCTTTGGGTAGAGAGGCAGCAGAAGAAAAGGAAACCAGCACTGTAGCAGGTAGTAACAGCTGATTGTAGCAGCTAAAAGTCATGCAGCCTTGCTGAGGTTTTACTGACTGCAAATTCAGTAAGGTTCCAGGACACTGAAAAGAGATTAATAAATTAAAATTCCAGCACTTGGAGCCCACTCTTGCCATGTCTTGAGCACTTTTTATTCCCACTAAATCCTCTGGACAACAGCACACAGTAGAACTTCACCTTTACTGTGAACACCTACACAGTTAACACCCTTGGAGAAACACAGAGATATTTACATGACCAGGACACAGAGCTAAGAGGAAAATTCAATCAT
This sequence comes from Hypocryptadius cinnamomeus, assembly GCA_013400635.1. NCBI lineage: Eukaryota > Metazoa > Chordata > Aves > Passeriformes > Zosteropidae > Hypocryptadius > Hypocryptadius cinnamomeus. The sequence goes on from VYZP01019811.1 coordinate 50,684, forward strand.
CTTGGGGAAAGTGTCAAAATCCCACCTTGTCTGACCAGGTATCCACCCATTCTTGGCTGCTTGGTGTCCCTGGATAGCCGGGCACTTAGCTTGAAACACCAGGCTGGCACCCAGAGAGATTTATGGATGGTAGTGCACCAGTGTAATGTAATCCTCACCTCAATATTTAAAAATAGCCCAAGGGACTGACCTACATAAACTCCAAGCCATCCAGTCTGGACTGGGTGCCCAGTTAGCAGGACATTTCAAATGTGGTGCAGCTGACTCCATGACAATATGGTAGGTTTCTTCAGGAGAGGTATGAAGAGTGTGCACAGAGAATGACACTTAATATTGGATTAAAGCACCAAAACAACTTGGAAGATGGAAGCACTCACTGTTTACTCTTCAGAGCAGCTACTAAAGGAGCAGGAGCAATGCTTGTACTGTAGTACATTCAGCCGTTTATGTGTGCTTGCTTCATCTGGAAAACAGAGGAAAAGCAAGTCCTGACATGGCAGAGGATTACTGCAGGCACGAAGGGAGGGAGCAGCAGTAAATAGGTCAGTAAACACCGGCCAGACAGTGGCCCTGGGGGCTGGGCATCCTGCTGGCTCCCAGCAGTGCCTTGCACAGGCTGCCTGGAGTCCCTGGAGGCAGGGGTCCTGCTGCCTGCAGCTTGAGCCCTGTCCTCGTGGCAGCTCCTGGAAACTGGCTCTTGTCCTCCTGGCTCCCAGGCAGGCACAGTGCAGGGATGCAAGTTCCGCATCCTCGGTGCTGAGCTCCTTCAGCACCAGCCCACCCAAGGACATTAGGGAGAAGAACAAGTTTCCTGCCCCTGGGTCCCCGCTTTGTGTGTTTGCAGGGTTTAATACCACACCAGGACCCCATTCTTCTCCCAGGGGCCTGCAGCCTGCTGTGGAAGTGGGATCAACCACCTCAATCCCACCACACAGACCCAGAGCCCTTGCAGAGAGGATCTAGTGAGGGCCAATGTGCTGGCTGTGTTTGGGGGGAATTTTCTAAAGCACAAACAAACCCTTAAAGAGGTGTTCCATCACCCTGACAGCAAATGGAGAGGACTGAGCCAGAAGCCAATGCAGCGTGTCAGCATGTGCACATGGGAACCACGGCACACAGGGCACCCTGCATGGGATGCAGCTAGATGTTTTGCACACTTGGTTCATTTTGCATAAACCCTTGATCTTAATGGGAGAAAACACGCACACACGGCTCACCAGGGCTGCATGCCCACTGCTGAGCCCCCAGCCCTGGGCCTCAGGGCCGTGTGCTGCCAGGGAGCAGGAAAGCCAGTGCAGCAGAGCTTGGTTCCAGCCAGGAGATGCTAAGATTTAGATGCAAGGTTAAATCTGGTCTAAAAGAGGCCATTTAAAAATGAACCATGGAGGACTGTGCAGCTGGGGAGAGGAGTGATGCCTTGCCTGTTGGTGTCAGCTGCAGCAGGCAGCTCTGTAGGCAGTACAACCAAAACTTGCCCTCTAATAGCCTATGTGATAGGAATTTATCAGTCATAGACTGTCCTCTGGGTGCTGGTGACTCCAAAGCAAAAGCTACAAGCAAAACCTTGTTTGCAGCCAGATCATTGTGCCCTCTGCACTGTGCCAGGAGCATGCTGGGCCTCTGCTGTGCCATGTCCACAGCTACTGGAGACAGGAGTCACCCAGGATGAGAAGTAGTGGTGCCTATGGACCTGGTGGTCCTGGTGGACCTGGTGGTCCTGGTGGACCTGGTGGTGCTGGGGCCTTTGGTTTTCTGCCCATCTCTCTGGAAATGTTTTACTAACAGAACAAGGATAAGGTTGGCCAATAGTGTCAGAAAAAAAAAATTCAGGTAAGAATTCCCATAGACAAGATAAGCACAGGCTTGAGAACATTGGAGTCATTGTGTTGGGAGATGCTGCACCCTTAGACTGCCTGAGAACCATGTTCAGTACCTAACTGTTTTGGCAGAAAGCTTCAATGTCTGAGACTCAGCACGGTATGGTACACAGAGTGCTGAGTCTGTACCTCATCTGAGTGAAAAAAAACATGGACGAAATATTAAAAGAGCAAAGAGTAGAGGTTCCAAACAACATCAGAAGGAATCAGAGCGAGGGACAAATTTAAAGTAAGGGCATTAAACTGCATGTTAGGAAGAAAGCTGACTTTGGAGCAATGCAAACAGGAAAAGAGTGGGCATGGCTACACAAATAACCTGCCCCAAAAGCAGGGAGAGGCACAGGCTTTGGAATATGGCTGACGTGCCAAAAGCTTTGGTGCATTTCCCCCTGCTGATGGTGTGTCATGGCAAAACTGGATTCCCCTCAATAAAAACTTCGGTAGAGCCCAAGATTTAGCTCAACTCAGGGACTGGCAGCTGAGTTGTAATGGTCTGAAGCACAGTGTGCTGAGCAGATGGCCTGATGTGCCTGCTGGTCTGAAAGGCTCATTAGCTTCTACAGAGCATCCTGGGGAAGTCTCACCACAGGGTGTAGGAAGAAGCTCCCGTATCTCCCCTGCCAACGACAGCAGCAGCTCAAATCCCAGCACATTTTGTATTCTGTAAGGGAAATTTTGTCTTTCAAATCAGAAATAGATGAAATTACCAGTTAAACACTCACATTCTTGCACAACAGGTATCTTCATAAAAGAAAGCTTAATTGGTTCTTTGTTTGTAAATCACCTCAATACATCTTGTAGTGCTCCAAGAAAGCCTCTGTTTCTCCAGGACTTGAATTTTGGTCCTTAACCTCTTTTCTTCCAGCAATATTGGGTCAGTCCTGGCCCATCCATGTTTTGGAGATGTAAATCTGAGGCTTGGGATCTGTGCAGGAGCAGGAGTGTCTCCTGACAGCACCCAGAGACCTGACTTCATCTATGCTATCATGGGGGCTGGCTCGGAAGCAAAACTTTCCGCAGCATCTCCCCTTCTCACCCACTTTGTTTCACCTCAGGGAGACTCAGACTTTCCACTTAAATTCAGGTGCCTTTCTGGGCCTCAGCTTATTCTTTCTGACCTATTAACAGCTTTCTACTCATCAACCTCTTTGAATTTCAATTAGAGATGAAGTTCAGTTAGCTTCCAATGATTCATGTGGGAAGGCCCATGAGATGTGGCAGAAACAGCAGCTCATCACTTACATTTGTTATGCCAGAGCAGAGCATGACAAATCACAAGCAGGGAGATGAGCTGACCTCTAATAATCTAACATTTTTAGAATATTCCTTTTATTTTTACAGAAGGAAAGGTAACTGAATGTGTTTGAAGAGCCTGGGGCTCTGTCCCTTGCTTAGCATTAGCATCAATCTCTCTGACACTATCTGTGCTAGTTTTCTCCCGGGTAAAGTGGTTTAACTGGATTTCAAACATTATCAAGAAGACTTAAAAGGTAAAGGCCAGATATTTTTATGTTCGCGTGCTGAAAAGGTTTTTATTCCATCTCCCTGACTGCGGTTATAGATACATTTCTTGCTCCTTGAAAACAGTCTCAAATTCACAACTGCTTACAAAGCCATATAAAAGCAATTTATTGCACATCACTGAACACCCTCAAGAGGCCTGAGGCATCATTAACATTTTAAAGGAGGTGCTGGTAAATCCTTTTGCACATACCCCACCTGTTCTTTTGTTCCTACACGGTGTCTATGGAAGGCACATAAATGCTTGCCAAGAGGTGCCCAGCTCCACACAAAGGGCTGAGGACAGAGGGCATGTGATTACAAATCCATCCATGCTGACCACATAAGATGGTATCATGGATGAACATCCATGCTGTCACCTCCAGGTGGGATAGGGACATCAGGCTGCGGCATGTGACATTCAGAAGACCCAAGAGGACAAGACACGCTGCCAAAGAGACTCTCCAGCAGGTTTTAAGACACATTTCAGCTGAAATAAAAGTGACCATCACCAGTGTCATTGACTGGGCAAAGAAATAAAATTTCCAAATAAAGAAATATAAAGAACAAAAGCAAGCCACACAGGCTTGTGTTTTCCACCAGCCACAGTAATTCACTGTGTTTTCTACCAGTAAATGCCACAGTAATTCAAATTCAAAACACCAAGATAGCTGGGCTTTAAAATCAACAAAGCAGTAGCAAAAGACTTTCATATGAGCTAATATAGATAGTGCAGATTGAAAGTCACTTGGCATCAGAGAGAAGTAAGGGAATTGCTCAATTTTTGGCCACAGTTCTAAGGGGTTGTAAAAGTTACATAAGCAAATGGATTTGTTACTTTATCAACTGACATTCCTTTTGATCAAACTTTTTCTTTTCCCCTCTTTTTTGCTTGTTTATTTTAGGACATTCACTCCTAGTACAGAAGGGCATCAGTTGTTGTTCATGGACTACTCTTGGCACAGAGAAGCTGCAGTTTGGATCTTGGATGCAGGTATATTTACAGAAAAGAAGCATTCAAAAACATCTGCAGCACAAAATTATTTTCTGTTTAGTTTACAGGCCTAAGAAGGAAAAAAAATTGTCTTTTCCCTAGGTCATTGCCGCACCTGGCTCCAATTCCTGCTCTGCAGAGAGCCAGACTGCAGCAGACTGAAGGCAGCTGCCCACACTGCAGCGACGTGCTCGCTCAGCACACCGAGGGCATCCATGTGTCAGGGAGCACCAGGAACATCCACGTGGTGTCAGGGAGCACCAGGAACATCTATGTGGTGTCAGGGAGCACCAGGAACATCCATGTGGTGTCAGGGAGCACCAGGTTCACCACAGCCTCATCACCAACCCCAGTGTTTGCTCAGAAGCACCACAGTTTGTCACGCTCTGCTCCCAGCTCAGCTCTCCCAGGATTTGAAGATGTCTTGGACAGGGCTGAAATTCTTGGAGAGGTTGTTTCAGCCTCTGCTGAGCACTGAGCCCAGCCAGCTAAAGTCATTTTCTCTCCAAAACTCCATTGCAGGTGCTGGCAGGGTTCTTTCTGCAGCAACATCTCAATATCACACACAGAGGAGGCTGCAGATTTGGTTCTGGGCTACCTCCTGCCCCAAATGGACCACTTCTCAGGGAAGCCCACCAGGCAACAGCTGAGAGTGGGCAAGCCTGGATCAATTCTCCATGGAAGGAAAGGCAGAGATGGGCAAGAAAAGCCCACAGCAGGGAATGGGGGAATGGGCTAAGTCTTCCTGACTGCAGTCTTGGGTGAGCATCTCTCCTGTGTTTGCCATTTAGGAGCATCTACACCAGATGCTCAGGAGGATGTTGTGGCTGAGGAGTTGGGTGCTCTCCCACCATCCAAAGCTGACCTTTCCAGGGATGCAGTGACCAGTGCCAGGAGAGAGCAAGCTTGTCCTCCTCACTGCTGCTCCAGCAGCTCTTGGCATTTACCTGGGCAATGCAGTCCATGGGCTGGGGTCCAGGCAGGTATAGAAGAATGTCCAGGTAGACACAGAGGAATGTCCCAGGCTCTCTCCCTGGGCAGGATGTGACTGTTCCCCATGCTGCTCACCACTGACCTAGCCCAGCCAGCTCAGATCCCAAGTGCCTGACACTGGGGCCAGCATGTCCCCACACCAGTTCCTGCTGAAAAATCATAGAATGGTCTGGGGAAGAGGGACCTTTAAGTCCCTCTGATCCCAACCCTACTGCCATGGGCCACCCTAGATCAGGTTGCTCAGGGCTCTGTCCCACTTGGCCTTGAACACTTCCAGTACTGGAGCATCCACAATGTCTCTGGGCAACCTGTGCTACTGCCTCAGCATCTTCAGGTTCAGCACCAGGAGCTGCAAACAGCAAGTGGAGTGACCTGGGCTGTACAATGGGAGAGAGGAGCCCTTGCTGTGGTGTTGCTCTGGAGGTACCCACATCCCCACAGGTGGCACCACTTGCTGAACACCCTCCTGCTGTGCTGGCTTAAATTTCTTTCAACAGTGCAATGGCAGAGAGAGCAGTGCCATTGTGTGAAGTTCTATGTTTCTATCTTTTACTAGGGCCGACTTTACTACTGAACTAACTTCCTAAAATCAGGTTTCCATGTAGTTACCAGTGCTCTTCATACCTCTGGGGGTCAACCATAGCTTAGAAACTTCCTTTGTTACAAACTTTCCTAAAGGCCCTTATTGTATTTATGATCCCCTAAATGCCCTTGGAAACACCAGGAGAATGATAAGAATCAGGCTAGAGGCTTTTTGTCAGCTTTGACTAATGAAAAACCTATTTCATGAAATATAGTGACCTTCTTTCCAAAATGCTGTGTCCATGTCCCAGACACCAAGGTCTTGGGACGGGAGACTTCAAAGTTTATGGCTTCATTTCCAAATCTGTATATTCAGATTCAGAAAAGGGGGGTGGCATTTTTGTTACTTTGGTTTGGTTGGTTGGTTGGTTTGTTTGTTAAAAAAAAATAAATTCTGAGAGCAGCTACAGGGACTGAAAAATAAACCTCCCATATTTCTCAGTAAAGCAGTATTTCTTTGGCTTGTTACTGAGTTACTTGAAGCGCTGCCATCAGCACAGGAACCACTTAGAGTTAAATCAGATCAGTCCAATCTGCTGAGAACTGCAATTTGCCTTTCTAATGCCAAAATAAAAATTAATAGAAGCAGGTTTTCTCTGTTTTTCTCCTGAATTGCAAAACGGGCCGTCACATGGTAGCAGAAGGGGAGGGGTGACCGCCTTCATCCCGGCTCAGTCTGCGGGAGGAGCTCTGAGCCCCGGGGAGGCCCTTTCGGTGCAGGATGTGCCAAGCTCTGTTCTGTCCCACCACGGTGGCTCGTGGGGACTGACACGCAGGCAGAGGCAGCTCCAGCAAGGATGGGGAGCAAAGCCTTGGCAGCACAGACTGTCACCTGATTTCACGGATGTTGTGTGTTACAAAACCCCTCTCAGCCCCTTTTTGCTTAATTTTAGGACTACTTGGAGGAAGGGGAAATAAATTACCCCAGGACAGGAAAAAAGAAAAAAAAAATAGAAGACATTGCCAAGATGAAACTCCCAGCTGCAGGTTCTACAGGTCCTGCAGGTCTTGCCTCAAAGGAGGTTGCAGGTGATGTTACAGGAGCCACAGGCAACAGCTTTCCCAGCTCAGCAACAGCAGAAAAGGAGCTTCCTCTGCTTTTGCTGGTCTCTGCTTCCTTCTTGACAGGCACATTCAGCCCTTCTTCCCCATCGTTCCCTGTGCCAGGGACATCAATGTTCCTGTCAAAGGGTCTTAGATCCCTGCTGGAAGAGTTCATGCCCNAAATAGAGAGGGAAGCCGAGCTACAACTAAATTTGTCATTTTTACAGTTTTTACACTTTGTACAGTCCTACGGTAACGTATTTTTGAACTCTGTGAGGCACAACTCCAAACTATCAGTGTGCCAGGAGACACCCTGCCCTACCCACACCCTGGGCTCCCTCAGGGTCCCATTGCAATTCCCACCCCAGCCTCTCACTCTTCGGTCTTCGTCCAGTCCCTCTCCTGGGGGCAGCAAACCTCCTGTACCACAAGCAGAGCCCTGGCATCCCCAGCAGCTCCCTGTGACCTCCTGTGGCAGCAGCTCTCTGGCCACAGAGAGAAACAACTTTCCCAGGAATCGTTCTGAGAAGATCAGAGGAAAGAATGAGAAACAATTCTTAACTTACTACACCTGGTGTTGTGAACATGTGGAATGTGTTATGGAGCTTTGTTTAACAAAGGGTGGTTTCTTAATTATCTAATGGTGACGGTGTTTTGATTGAAGGACCAATTAGGTCAATCTGTAACAAACTGAGGTATAAAAGCCTCGGTTTCTTAATAAAAATATTCAGCCTTCTATAAAAGCATGGATTCTAAGTAACTTATTACCTGGTCCTGGCCCATTACACTGACAACCTCCTCCTCCTGTAGCTCCATTTGCTGCACCACAGTGGCCAGAACAGCTGGGGCTGCTGTGTCCAGCCACCACCCCCAGCACCCACTGCTCACAGCAGAGTTGCTGCCCAGTGGAACACATTGTCCAAGTGGTCCTTCTGCAACAGCCTTCCCCTGACTGCTGCCTCCTTCCAGGAGGCCTCCCCCATTGCTCAGGCCTTGGCAATCCCTGTGACATGCTCCCCCTGCACAGGCAGGTTTATGAGGCCTTAGAAGACACATGATGTGTCCTGCACTGTCTTGTAGGAAAGTTGTACCTTTCAGGAACCTCTCAGCAAGCAGCTGTGCAAGTGCTGGTTCAGAATAAAATGTCAGGAATAAACAATTTTGGACATTCTTAGGGAAAAAAAGTGGGTACACACACACACACACTTCTGTATGTTTCTCTCTGAAACACAAGGTAGTTCAGTCCTGGCTCTGGTATGCTGGGAGTACAAAAAGGGAGAGCTTAAAGGAACTCTACCACGGATTTAATTTTCTTCTTGTGGCCTCAGGATCAGCAAGGTTTTCCAAGATGTCCTTAGAAATTAGATGCAAAGGAAATAGCATGGCATAGTGGAATTTCCAAGCCTGGCCAGCCAGGAGGCAAACCAAGGCCAGAGAGCCGGGCAGCAGCCGGGTAAGCCCAACTGGCTCCATGGTGACACGTCCTGGGCTGCCTTGGAAATGCCTTGTCGGACGGGTGCTGAGTTTAACAGGTCAGGCAGCAAGTGCCTGGGTCTGGAACACTCTGGCATTGCTTTGGGGGCAGTGGTGCCTGCTGTCTGGGGGACCCAGAAGGGTGCCAGAGCAAGGGGGACTTTCAGGAAGAGGTTTTTGCACCAGCTACTGTCCTAGCAAAAGCCAAAGACTCTTCATCTTGCAGAGTTTCAGGTCACATCCAGTAAATTTGTGTGGTTAATTTTGTTGTATCCAGCATAGCCCTGGGTCTTCCCCCATCCTACTCAAGCCATAGAATGTCATTTCATATCTCATCTTCAATTAAACAGAAAGCAGTTGACACTGCAGAGCTGCATTTGTTTCTGTAAGAGCAAGGTTTGTGCTGAGTATTGCATGGAGCTTGTTGCCATGGGAAATATCAGTGTTTGTCAAAACTTTAAAATCTAACCCAGCGTATCAAAGCATCCCACTTCCACTTGTGCACCCACAAAGCTGGGGACAAATTACAATGGTGGCAAATCAGCTGTGGAGAGGATAGGAAATTAAATTTGCTCAATATACATTAAAGAGAGAAAAAAGTAGGCAGCAGCAAGGAAAACAGAAAGGTGAACATCAGTGTGTAAATAAGAAGTACCAGGGAAAAAAATAGGCCAAAAGGGTTAATTAACAGCAACAATTTATTTTACTTGGTGACACTTAGAGAGAGTCTTGTGATGTCAAAGCCAGCCCTGAAATGACACTGCAATCAGTACTCAGGGTTGCAAAGTGTTCCTGTAACACAGGCATTAATTACACTCACAGTGCCAAGGCCTCAGCTGTGGTTCCTGCTGCAGGGGTGGCCCCAAACCTCCAATCTTCCTGCCTGGCTTTTTCCTCCCCCGAGCCCCACATCTGAGGTAGCAATACCATCTGTACTAATGCAGAGGCTCACAATGGGGAGGGCAAAGTGCACCCCCCTTTCCCCAGTCAATCAACACCCAGCAGAGGAAAAAAGAAGGGAAATGAAAACCACCCTTTGCCCTTGAGCCCAAGCAATGCTTGGCCCTCCTGACTCCTCTCCAACACAGCACAGGCAATCACCTCTGCCAAGCATAGCCAGTGCAGGTGCCAGTAAGACAAGAACCAAAGTTTTCACAGAGTAACTACCAAAGGCTCAGAGCTCCAGGCAGGAAGGTGAGTCCAGGAGAAAGACACCCAGAACCAGATACAGCCATCCAAATACTGACACTGAGAGGTGTCTGCAGCCTGCAGACACCTCAGGCTGTCCCACCTGGCACTAAACTGAAGCAGCAGATAGTGAAACATCCAAAACCTGCTTTGAAGCTGCCAGACCCTGCAAGCCCTGCTGAGCCTCTGTGGAGTAAGGCAGTGCCTTCCCAAGAGCTCCAAGCCAACACAGACTGCATGCTGCAACAATGCAAGCAAAAGAAATGGTTTATTTACAGCCTATTTGAGCCAACCAACTTTAGCAACTCCTCACTGTGGGAGTAAGTAATAAAAAATTATTTTTATTGAAGTGATTTAAGAAAACAACATCTTTCAGGTCAATTAAAAGTTTGCTTTAGTGTTGAAATGGTCTTCAACGTAGGCTGAAATTCTTTCAGGAGGCAGGGTCTGTGTTTTTTGGACATGACATGATGAACCCAAGACAGACTGTCATACTGCTGAGGAATTCTCATCCCCAGCAGCAGCACTGAAAAATTAAATCTGTTAATCCTTTGTTGCAAAGCTTCTATTGATGGTGGTGGTAAAAGCCACTGAAATAGCCTCACAGGAACACATTTCTTTGTTTTTTCTTGCTACCTACTAACACGAAAAATACGGTAAGTACATCAAATTGGGTTCCTCTTTTTCTTCCTTAAAAGCTGTGGCTAACAAAGGCAGCCAACTTTCTTAACTACGGCAAACAAAACTAACTTTCCCCAGTAAGGCATCACTTTGATTTCCTTTTGGAAACACGCTGATCTGGGTGGTTTCTTTAAAGATACACCAGGTGAGGAGCTGCCAAACAGCTCACACTGCTCACTCACTGGACTGCTGCTGCCCATTCAAAGCCTGAAGTGGTGTGCAAATAGTACTGACCATGTTTTCACCTTTAGTACACTCAGTCAAGAGACACTGTCACCTAAACACTCAAGGTCTGTCCTCCTTCTTCCCCAGATCCAGTGCTTTATGAAACTAGAGCCTAAATAAACTCCTAAAGATATTAATCTCATTAGGTGTGCAGGTGTCCCACAAACTGGGGCGTGCTGAACGTCAGCACCAAGCCATGTCTTGAATCAGAACTGTGAACACTGGATCAAGCCATCAGCACATAATCCGTGTCTAAAGTGATAAAGGAAGCTCATCACCTTCTAGTCCCCCTGTCCTGTTTAAGCACCTGTTTGACCGTGCCATGACACGGTTTTGTGACAGGCTTTTGGATTTTGACACAGTGCCAGAAGTAGGGATGATGTGAGCGTAGGGCAGGGAGGTGAGGACAAAGCTGTGTCAGCCACTGGACTGACCTGTGCTGAGGACCCCTCTGCACCCAAAGCATGAGGTGTTCATGCAGTCCAACCCCTTCCCACAGGTACGGATCTTGGTCTGCAAGTGGGACTTTCAAGCTCTCAGATACTCTTTGCCTCCTAACAATGGATCTTTCCCTCCGACCCTGCCCAGCTGTATTCCAGAGCAGCTACAACTATCCCGAATTTAAGTGTCAAAACGCCGAGGAATGTGTATATTATACACAAATATCTGCTGTATCAGGAGGCCATGCCATGACTGCCCTTGGCTTCTGCTCGGGCTGTGCTTGCAGGAGATGAAGCTCTCGTTGCTTTCCGCTGCCCAGCCTCCTGTCAGGCAGCGGTAGCTCCCGTCTGGGGATCCCCTGGGCCGGCTTGCACACGCACTAATGCCCTTGCCAGCCATACCAACACCGCACAGTTACTGCCAAAGAGCTCTTTTGTTCGGTGTTTCTTCCCGCGGCACCTCCGCATCCCTCCCTGTGGTAGGGTGGTGTGAGCTGAGGAGCCGAGCTGCAGGGACTGAACTACAGAGAGCTTTCCCGCTCGGGGCCCGGTGCCTCCCGGCGGAGGAGGAGGAGGAGGAGGAGGAAGAGGAGGAGGAAACCCCTCCAGCCTCCTCCGCCACCGCTCCAGCGGAGCGCGACGCCTGCGCGGCCGCGGCGGTGACTCACACGGGGGTACCGGGAAGGGACACACACGGGGGTACCGGGAAGGGACACACACGGGGGTACCGGGCGGGGACACGCGGGGGTACCGGGCGGTGACTCACACGGGGGTACCGGGAGGGGACTCACACGGGGGTACCGGGCGGGGACACACACGGGGGTACCGGGAAGGGACACATGGGGGTACCGGGCTGCGCTCGCCGGGAGCAGCCTCGGCACACGCAGCCCACGCTTGTGCCGTGGCGCTGGGGAGCGGGCTGCTCGATCTCCGTCCCCTCCGATGGATGCGGGCAGCCTGGCTGCCCGGCCGTGCCTCTCGGAGGAGACTGCGGAGCGCCTCGCTCCCTGCCGCGCCAATGAATCCTCTCCGAAAATCCGTGTACGCCCTGCCAGCGCTTGCTCTCCCTCCTTCCCGGGAGGTTTGCCGTCTGGCGCCTGGGAATATGCTAACCCGCAAGAGAAGTTGGGNACCCCTCCAGCCTCCTCCGCCACCGCTCCAGCGGAGCGCGACGCCTGCGCGGCCGCGGCGGTGACTCACACGGGGGTACCGGGCGGGGACACACACGGGGGTACCGGGAAGGGACACANAACTGCATCTAGAATATATTTCCTTTCTTTCTTTTACATTTTATAAATAGACCAGCCTTCCTACAGCTTTTTTCCTGGCCTGGTGACTCATCATCGACTCATCATACTTGTTGCTTCACTTAAATAGGGCATTGAAAAGTCCCTTGCTTAAATGGGGGGGGGGGGAAAAAAAGATCCCCCAGCTGCAGATTAACAACTGAGCACTTCATACTGAAAGACCTGAAGTAATTCCTGCTGTCCCATGGCTGGGAGGTTCATGCTAAGATGAATCAGTGCGAGGCAGAGCAATGCTATCTAGGCCAGCCAGTCTGTAAGTGCTCCTCCTTTCTGCCTGCCCTGCTTCCCTCTGGGAACTTCCAGACGGTAACAATTTCTTACTTTTCCTTAGCTCAATGACTGGTGTTTTTGACACGTGTACTGCGTTGAGAATTTCACAGGGATGCCACAGTTTCCCCTTTAATTTCAAAAAATGGCATGACTCTTTTGCCAGCATGGTTTCCTAGCAAAAGCACATGCAGGTTTCACACCACCCTGCCAGCTTTGCTGGCAGCCTGGGAAGCTCCTGGGACACCTCAGCTNAGCCTGGGAAGCTCCTGGGACACCTCAGCTGCAGCCAGGTGAGGAGGTGAGGACCCAAAGACATTAACTAACATCTCCCAGGCTTCAGGAGAAGAAGAGCCCCCAGTTTTGGACTGCTGCCAAGGTGGGCTGGGGGTTTGGTGGGTGCCAGTGCTGGAAGGGAAGGTGAGCCCATGAGGGCCAGTGAGGGATGCAGCCAACAGTATCAATGAGAGGTTCAAGCTGCTCCAGTGCCCCCAGCAAGGCTGCCGTGGCACAGGGCTGCTTCTGGTTTCCCATTCCCCAAGCCCTGCTCTGGGCTGCAGAAGCTGGTGAAGAACCAGGAGCAGAGTGGTGCCAGAAGGTGGGGTGGCAGGGTGACTGTCACCTGCAGGTGGAAGGAATGTGGTACCAGTGGGAAGCCTATTCCCTGTGCTGAGTTCCTGCTAAGGTGCCCCACGGCCCAAGGCGGGGGGAGCCCCTCTTCCTAGGACTGCATGCAGCCACTTGCAGGTAGGAACAGGTGCTCTCATCTCCGGGAAGGCAGGAATCCTGACATCTCAGAGCACCTGCGTGGCACTGTGAGGGCAGGTCATGGTGGAGATAAGAAAAGGAAGTAAAACCACTTATGCTCAACCAAGATCATTAGAGGCAACTACTCCTTAAAACCTGCATAGCAACCAGATGCCAGCAGCAGCACAACACACTCAGCTGCAAACAAGGGAATCCCTTTGGTTTTCCTAGCCCTCACTTCTGCATTTGCAGCCCCTACTGCTTCAGTCAGGATTACTTGAGGAATACTGATTACAGCTGATCAAGAGTTCTGTCTTCATTGAGCTGATTGCACAGCTTGTTTGAAGATGGCTGCTCTGTCCTCTTGTTATGCTGTGCCTTTTTATTTAGCAGCTGCTCCTGTGCTGTGCAGCGACTGGCAATGTTACATCACAGCTGATGGGTGGTCAGGGGACTTGCTTTGTTGTTTGCTGGATGGGAGTTTCATTAACGTTTTGATAACCCTGAATTTTAGGCAATTAAGGTACTCTCTGTATCTTGTTTTTCTTTCATTCCAGTCAGGTTGCATGCGATACTCTCTCTTTTGATTTAGGGGAGGTGAGGGTTGCTCTTTCCAAGTGACTGCCAGGCAATTAAACATTAAAGGCTCTGTTTCCCAAGCAGAAGGGTTTTAACTGCCTGAGGTTGTTGCTCACAATAAGTACTCCATGCCAGTTTCCTGGCTATCCCTGAGAAGATCCCAGCCTTCACCATTAAACAAAGACAATTGTATGGAATTCAGCCCAGATGGCAATAAAGAGAAGTTTGCAAAGGGTTTTG
>VYZP01019812.1:0-15704 GCA_013400635.1 Hypocryptadius cinnamomeus
AGAAAATCTGATCAGGGTTATATTGGCATAACCGTGGAGGAGAAAATCTGATCAGGGTAACCCTGGAGGAGAAAATCTGATCAAGGTTACATTGGTGTAACCCTGTGAGGGTCCAGAGCAGGCCCAGGGTCACTGCACTGCTGGACAGACGGACAGATCTCTGTAGTGTGGGAACATGGACCGAGTGTCTTCTGCTGTTGCCTTGGTTTGTATTTTGCAGTGTTTATGTCAAGAGGTTCTTTTCCCTGGCTTACCAGGTTAGGACACTTCAACTCTTCTGTTTGCACTGGGGGAAAAAACCAAAAAAACCCACAAATAGAGATAGGAGAGGCTTTCACGTGGGCTGGGAGAGATGTTTGGGCAAGAAGAGACTGGTGAGGGTCTGCCAGAATCATAAAATGGTTTGGGTTGGAAGGGGCTTCAAAGACCATCTCATTCCACCCCTGCCATGGCAGGGACACCTTCCACTACCCCAGGTTGCTCCAAGCCCTGTCCAACCTGGCCTTGGACACTTCCAGGGATCCAGGGGCAGCCACAGCTTCTCTGGGTACCCTGTGCCAGGGCCTCCCCACCCTGACAATAAAGAATTTTTTCCTAATCTCCAATCTAAATCTGCTCTCTGTCAGTTTGAAGCCATTAGTTGGTGGCAGGAGAACATCTCTGTGGTTTCTGAGGGCAATCAGAGAGACTCCAGTGGGAGGAATCCCGTGGTGCTGGGCCATATATTTACAGCAGGAATTAAAACAACTCCATAGAATATTATTAGGCACTAGAAGACAATTCCTAATGCTTCAAATTTATTAGGATGGAGTTTGGCTTGGGCCAGCTATTGCTCCTTCAAACAATTCCTGGACGTGTTTGGGAATTGAACGGATCAGGGAGGGTTTCCAGGAGGTGTTTTGGAAGTTAATAGAGTTCAATAACGTGGCTGTGATCAGACCATGTCATTTGGGCCCGGGATTAGAGAATATTTCCTGGTATTGTTCAGTGCACTAATGGGATGTTGCCACAGCTCCCAGTTGCAGGGGGACAGTAGGAGGCAAATCCTGGAGGAAAGACTCACACTGTTGAGATAACGGGCTAAAAATCAAGGTTTTTATGGAGGCATTTTCTCAAATGCAAAGCCAGGAACAGAGAAAATGTTTCAGTGCATTAGTTAAGAAAACAGATTAGGAAAAGTCTGGGAGGAATAAGGAAACCTTTTCAAAGAATGAGAACTGACAGAGGAAGGAAGATATTTGTTGCCAGTTAAATAAAAATTAGGCAAGGAAGAGGTTTTAAAGGTTGAAACTCATTGTCTAAAGGTGAAGTCATAACATGCCTTTATCCTTGCAAGGCAATGGGATTGGAACTTGATAAAATTCAGGTTAAAGCATCAAAAATCAATCCCAATGGATGTCCCTTTTAATCAAGGCATGTGAGAATAGGCAATCCGACAGAATTAAATATATACTTGCTCCTGTGCACAGTCTGCTTTAAATGAAGATGCTAATGGGATACACAGCCTGAAACCTCGATAAAGGGAAGCTCATTTATGGCATAAATCACCCAGGAACAATAGAGGAGGCCAAAATGGTAAAGGGAGGGCTTTCATGTTAAAGAAAATGTAAAATCAAAGGAAGAAAATAAGGTCAATGTGCGCACAAGTGACAAGGTGTCCCCAGGGAAGGGCACGGTGTTAAGGCTGGTTTATTGACCACTTGAAGGCTGTGACAGTGACAGTGACACGCTGAGAGAAATGCAAGAGGTTGGGAGGGCAGAGGATGTGGTAATGAGAGACTTCAAGTGGCCTGGTATGCACTGAGCAAATGTCACAACGCTCGGAGCTCCTACCTGTAAACCCAGGAAAAGAGACACAAATGGGGGTTTATTCTTGATTTACTCCCAGGATGTGCTGCAGGACACAGATATTCAGTGCATTGCTCTGAAAGGGCGACCACGTGGTGCTCAAGTCCTGTACAGGCAGAGTGAAATAAATAAATAAAAATTAGTGGTGTTCAACTTCAAAGTGGAAACAATGTAAAATCGAGTAGCTTGCTAAAAGGAGCAGATAGGGTTAAAAAAAAAAGGTGCAGTGCCTCACAGTATCCTGCATAAAACCATCATGTAACAGGCTTGTGAAGTTATATGAGCTATGAAAAAAGACCTAAAGATAGTAAAAGTGAATGAAAAAAGAATTAAAATACCTACTTAAATGGCAAAGTCAGGAGACATTATTTAAAATTAGAAGTTGCACTCAATGAAAGAAAAAAACAAAGAACAAAAAGATCACTGACTCTGGGGTGTGAATTGCAAAGCAATCATCAGGCAGCCCACATAGGAAACACATTGCTAACCTCATAAAAATAACTGATTAAAATTTAACGAGGTTCCCCCGGAAGTTTACTTTCCAAAGGGCACAAGCTGTGTGAAGTGGCTGCTGCTGAGGGCTCAGCAAAAAATGCTTTTACAGCATAAAAGTGATGTTCACTGCAAGATCTTGGGAAACTCTGGTGTGAAATTGCCACGTTATTAAATCTGCTCTACACCTCATTGCCTATTCCGGCCTTGTTGGAAGAATGAAAGGTGGAAAACATATATATTTGTTTGTTTTTTTTTAAATCAAACTCCTGAAATGTTCAAGATCTGGAATTTGAAACCATGAAATTTGAATCCAGGTTGTGGCTGCCCCATGCCAAGCTGGATGGGGTTTGGAGCAACCTGGGACAGTGGAAGGCAGCCATGGCAGAGGGATGGGAATTAGATCATCTTTAAGATCCCTTCCAAGCCACCATCCTGGGATTCTATGATTCTATGGAATATTTTTATTCCCATTAATTTGGTTGAGCCGTGATTAAGAATAGATGAATAAAAAAAAAGCACATGACATGCTGGGGGAGGGTGGTGGGTGTCACGAGTCAATTATTGCTCTTTAAATAAATCAAAGTCCATGTGATAGGGATGATGTGGTTAATACAAAGGAATTTATGCTTTTCCCATAGCTAGGAACCTCAACAATGCTGTCATGGGACAGGAAGATGAGTCCTCTGATAGATCAGCAGCCAGTTCAAAGGTGGGAAATAAAGACCATGAATAAAGGGTTGTGGTGGAGGGAGGGAGTCTCTGAGAGGGTCCCATGGGAATGTCTGCTGAGGGTGTTTGGTGTATTTATAAATGGGCTAAAAACGGGTGAAGAATGAAGTAGAAAAGGTAATTGGTGCTGGAGAGGATTTTGAGGATTGTCAGAGGTACACAAGGAGAGATTGTGTGACTTGGCAATTTTCATCTTAAAAGAGAGATGACTGAGAGGGCCACAATAGATCCAGACAATCAGGAGTGCAATGAAGACAGCGAAGAGGGGATGATTACTGCCCATTTCTCATAACACAAGATCTGGGGAACTTTATATGAGATTATAAAGCGGAATATTAAAACAAACAGAAGAAAGGACATCTTCATACAGTGTATCATTCATCTGTGCAGCACTGAGAGGCACATTATGGAGGCCAGCAACACAACTGGCTGGAAAGCAATTAGACAAATTAATGAAAGAAAGATCTGTTGAGAGCTGTTCAATACAATGACATCAGTGCAGGCTCCAGGGCAGGCAGTCCCTTGCCAGTGCTGGCTGGAAGCTGGGAGCTTAAACCAGGAGAATTTTCACTTTGTTATCTTTGTTTTGTCATTTTTTTCCTGCCATTGGAGTGGGAAAATGAATGAACAGCTGTATGAATGTTTGGGCTGAGCTGTTGCAGCCATTTCTACTTTTCTGCATTTTCAAGAACCTCTCAAACATAACTTTGCACATGAAAACCCCCTGATCTGTGTCCTTGCTAGTCTAGGCCCCAGCACTGACCCAGAGCCTGATGAGCACCTTGGCCATGCCCACCCAGCCAGGATGAGTCTGGACACCCTTTGCAGACATGGAGCCACCAAACTGCTCTTCCTCATGCCCAGCACTCCTTGGAGGTGGCCCTGGCTCTGCTCTTGGCAGGGTTGGCTGCTCTGGCTCTTTGGGGTGGTGTTTGGCCATTTCCCTGTGCTGCCTGCAGAGAGGATCTCTCCCATTCAGCCACCCCGTGCTCCTGCTCCCAAACTGCCTCTCACCAGCTGTGGATTTTGTTGGCTCACAGTCCAGACTGAATTGTGTTTGATTAGCTCAGTAAATCCAGGAAGGGGAAGCCAAGATTGTTGCAGAAGCCTTTCAGCAGCAGCAGCGGGGAGTCCAAATCCCCATTAAAACGTGTGCTCGGCTCATCTCCACTCTCTCATTTTTGCTGTGTCCCTCCATCCCCTCCTTTGTTTTCCTGCCTTTGATTGCAGCTGATGAAGTTTGGATCAGTGCTGTCGTGCTGGGTTCATTATGAAGTGGTCTTTTCCCTGCAGGCCAGGCATCAGGATTCCTGGTTTCTCTCTAAAACTCGAGGTTCCATGGGCAAGTGATGCTTCTCCTGTGGATCTCAGGTTCTACATCCTGGAAAATAAAAAAGGTGACTCAAAGTTTTGCTCCCCACCCCGGCATACAGGGAGGACATGTGCTGGATTTATGGATTTCCTTTGGATGTGTGATGGGGGAATGCTTAAAGGGTGGATTTTGAAAGACAACTTTATCTGCTCATCTAAACGATTCCAGCGTGAGGTGTGTCAATGTCACAGCCACCAGCTGGTCTGAAATTCAACCTGCCACTCACTGTGACAAGGTCGTGAGAGATAGGAGGGTGGAGAAATCCCTGAGCTGAGCTGCAAGAAGTCTTCAGGGAATTACTGCATGGATCTTGCTGGACCTCAGACTTAATGGCAGATTTGAGAAAACCCTGAATGTGGATGTCTTGTGAGATCTGTGCCCAGTGTGAGCTCTGGGGTGAGCTGGTGGGCACCCATTCTGGTCAGACTGGGAATAAAGAAGAGTTATTTTAACAGGATCAGTTTCTTGTGCCAGAGAGGGATGTGACTTGCTGCTGCTGCTGCTGGTTCCTCTTTCCCAGCCACCTCCTTGGTGCTGAGGATCCCTTTTCCTTGCCTGTGGCAATTACCAAAGATCTGAGGGGGAAATAAGGAAAAGAATCCATAAAGCAAACACAAACTGGGATTGAGCTGTGTTTGAAGGGATGGAGGGAAGCTGCAAAGAAAGAAACAACAACCTTGCAGGATGGAAATAATAATCAACCACCTGAATCACCCAGCATCCCACAGACCCTCCAAGTGAATTTCCTCATGTGTTACAAGAAAAACTCCTTAGAAGAGTTTCTCAGGATGCATCACGATTCTTGTTCCAGAGGAATTAAGTTATTAAATATCTTTAGAGCTCTCTGAGTCTCTCTCCTGCCTTCACCCAAGTCTATGTATGTGTCACTGCAAGCTGGCACTGTCACTCCTCAGATGTAAGGATTTCTCCTTTGAATGTTGGGTTTTTAGGGCCTAGGGAAGGAATTAGGGCTGGAGTTAACAGCCTGGGCCTGGCTGAGCATTCCAGTTTGTCCCTGTCCTCCTTGGCAAGGCCGTGGGCAGAAATCTCTGATTCTTTCCTTTAAACACCCATGAAATCAGAGGCAACAATTCAAGGTTATTACAGAAACACAAAAAATAAAATCTGTACCTCAGGGGCTGTTTGAGACCAGTGAGTGGGACATTCCTGAGTGGGAATAGGGATTTGCTTCTCACAAAGTTCTGCTCCAATTGGTGCTTTCTCAGAGCAGCTCCAACAAATCCCTCCATGGGTGCTGCACATGCTTTAATTAGATATTGAATCACTGACTAGAAATGAGACCCCTACGTAAATCTGAGGTCAGCATCTCCCACCTGCTGTGCCTGAGCTGGCTGCCTCAGTGCAGGCAGAAGGTCTGTACCTGCCCCTGACCTTCCTCTAATTATTTGGAATCCATATTATGGACCTTGCTGCACAAGGCAGCCAATGCCAGGTGTTAAATTAATAAGCTGAACCAGGTTTTCTGATCAGTGCTCTGGGCTGTTTGCCATTGCTTTCTCTCCTCAACATCTGACAAAATAACCCAGGGCTTTGGTCAAAAAAGTATTTTGTGATATTGATAGCACTTTGAAAGTGTTGGGTATTTTTCCTGCTGGGTAAGAAAGGAAAAAAATGGGGGAAAACTGATCAAGTCAGGGAAAAAAGTAAGCAGAAAGCCGATGTTGGGGGAGGACAGTGTGTAAAGGTGATCACAAACATCTACTGGAGGTGCAGCGCTGGTAATTTAGTGCTGTTGAAATGAAAATACAAGGAGATAAAGTGCTGGGAAGATTTTAATCCATACTGGCACACATTGAGCCATGGGATGAGCAAGGCCAACTGCCTGGCTCCTACCCATGATTCTAAATTAAAGTCTTATTTAACAGCAGGCTGAGGAACATCTCATCATTATGGCCAAAACAGCTAAATCCACGTGCTGGAGGTAAACAACAGATTGGGGGAGGGAATATCAGTGTGGGACAGGGATTCTGCAGAGTGGCTGGTTGGGAGTGAACCTGTCACCTGAGACTGTCACCAGGGAAATCCCTGACACGGGCATTCATTTGCTTGTGGAGTACTTTTCCTAATAGAAGAGGCAGAAACACATCAATAAAGCATCCAGGAGGGGGCTGGAGAACATCCTGGAGGAGATGCCTGGAAAACACAGAGGGGGTGACTTGGGATGTGGGCCCCAGGTTCAGATTTTTGGTGTGAATAAACTAAGAGGGGCCCAAGGAGCTGCTACAGGCAGAGCTACTGGGCTGGACCTACTGTGATTTTCTGGTTCTCTGGAGAGATTTTATGGCTGGTTTTAGGGCTGTGTTTGGGGTTGGAAGTCTCTGGTGTGCTCAGTGTGGGTTTTGGGATGGCTTGGCCATCCTATGGAGGAAGGTCCTATCGCTCTCACCCTGCAGGGTCTCCCATGGGGACTTTCCTTTTGGATTCAATGATCCTTCAGGGTCCCTTCCAGCTCAGGATATTCTATTATTTTATGTTTTTATGCTGCTTCTGGCAGCAACAGTTCAAGGTTGAACAGTTAGAGGCAGAGCATCCTCCTCGTGCACCTTACCCTCTGCTGCACAGAGATTTTTTGGCATCAGGACAGAGGGCAGAGGACAAAAATAATTGAGAAAGTAATAGTTGATTGATGTCTCTAAAGTTCATGGATATCTCTGTTTTTTACATCCAGCACCCTCCTTTTGGTCACTGTGTCTGCTGCAGATGTGTCAAAAAGAGAAAACACAAAGATTACAGAATTTCTGCTGGAATGGACAGAGGGGAAAGCTCCCTCTAAAAGGCAGCAGGGCAAAAAACCAGATCTTCTGTCCATCCATCCATCCATCCATCCATCCCTCACATGTAATAATCCTGATTGCAGGAGACATCTACCTCCAGGTATCTCTCCACTCCTTCCCATCAGAACAGAAATCCATTCAGAGCACAGGGAGAGTTATTGGCATTGTGTGGATGCTCCAATAGATTTTTTATTGCACTTTCCATGCAGTTTGCAAACCCCCAACCATCCCAAGGCTGCGTTTGCTTCATCAATTCTTGTGACTGCTTAATGCTGATGCTGTAGAGTTTGGCAGCCTCCATTAGGAATGGTTTTCCCCACGATATTAACAGGCAGCGAAGCTTTGTGCTGATGGATAAAGCCTGGTGTAAAACCTGATTGGAATCAATCAGAGTAATTGTCTGGATGTGTGGTGGTTAATAGGAAACCTCCTGCATATTACTGGCTGGTTTATACAGCACAAGGATTAACTTCTGCTGCCTTTCATGGCTCACATCCTCTCCCGAGCTGCTGGGGGAGGTGATGGATCTGTTGGGAGGCTCATGGAGCTTGGGGAGTGCCCTGCAGCTTATATTTGTCCCAGTGATTATTCTGCTTTTCTGTCTGTGGCTACCAGCTGGGCAAAGGGCAACTGGCAGCCTGTTCCTTGAGTGATCCGAGCCCAGAGCAGGGCTTGGGAAGGCAGCAGGGAGCAGAGAGCAGGAGCAAGAGTGGAGCAGAGGTTCTCTGAGCCTCTTGTGTACCTCAGACTCACACACTGGCCATTAAACACAGCCCTGAATCCATCCAGGCCAGCTTGGTGTTCCCATAGCTGTGTTTGGGAGGAGACACCCACCAGGAGCCTGGGATTCCTCAGGATCAGGGTGCTGAGGCAGCCTGGGAGAGCTGAATGTGAGCAGGCACTGTCTGACCCAGCCAGGGACCACCACAACCACCCTGGAACAGGCTTCAGAGGCAACAAACACCCTGAGGTGTCACCCACAGCCCAGGAGGACCCAGACAGCTTCTGCCTGATGAGAAACTCTGTGATCAGACCCTCAGCTAAACCCTCTGTGGCTGCAGGAAGCAAGTGGACCACAGCACCTGGCATGGTTACACATAAACTGGGAGCAGCTTTGTTTTCCAGAATCCTTTCCTTCTGGGAGAGGATTAAAGCACATTAAGCTTCCTCAGGGAAGCATTTTCCCAGTCCCCAGCTGCCTGGTAGCTGTGGGTGCAGCATCCTCTGACCTGCATCTGTACCCCCAAATTCTACTGAAGGTGTTCTTGACTGGCCTCTGGGTGTGAGGACTCAGCTTTCTCCCTGCCACAAGGATTGGGCTTTTCCCCCACTCTGTTTTGGAGAATTCATCATTATTAGGGTTGATAAATCCCCACAAAGCACAGAGATACCACTGGCATTGCATGAGTAAGGGGCTGACTCTTGCCTCAGGTCAGGAGTAGTACCTTTAATTGAAATTCAGTGCTAGAAACTTCTGAATCCCTGGAAAGAGATCTTTCTTGCCAAAGAGCAGGAGGAGAGGGAGAGCAGGATTTTGCCAGGAGAGACCAACTGCCCTCAATGACCAGAGCTCTGGGTACCACCTGAAGTGCAGCAGGCTGGGATCTGAATGAAAGAGCTTCCTGAGCACTTCTTTCTTCCCTCAGTGAGTCGAATACTATTAACCTTTAAGGCAAAATTATATTTTGTGCCTCTGGGAAGCAGTAACATTTCACAGAACCGCACTGGGGAATCAGGTAAACAATTGTTAACTCTCTCCAGCTCAATTTCAAGGCCGTCTCAGGGCAGCTGTGTGTGCAAACCCAGCCAGGCTGAGAAGGTCTCAGCTCAGGAACCCCTGAGATGGAAGGCTCATCTGGAGATCCTCTGTCCCTGACTCAGCCTGATGTCCCAATTTTGTGTGGCTGTTCAGTTGAACCCACAGTCCTGGCACAGAATCATAAAATCCCAGAATGGTTTGGGTTGGAAGAGACCTCAAAGATCATCCGGTTCCTACCTCGTGCCATGGGCAGGGACACCTCCCACTGGACCAGGCTGTGACCAAAAGCTCTGCATTGTTATTTTCCATTTCTGAGGTCCACACAGATTTTGGGAAAAAGGTCTGGCTTTTCACAGCTGAGGATGTGGTTTTTGGGAGTCAGGTTTTAAGAAACCATTTATGAACCTGTGCTGTGATATCTCTGACAGCAGGGGACAAATCTGCTGTTTGTATCACTGCAATTAAATAAAGCCATGCTGGCTTTGAATTAAATATCAAACTGTGCTTAGAAGCTGCTTCACCCAACAGCTTTGAGAGTCCAGAGGCTCTGCCCAGGTCCTGTCCTGCCCTTGGACAGTGTGTGGTATCCCAGCCCACCAAAGGCACATGGACATTTTGCTGTCAGCGTGGAACTGTGGTGTTGGCTGTGAACTCCACCAAGCCTTAGTGTGCTTTGCACAAGAGCTTCTAAACCTGTTGGATACTGGGATCCATTCCTGTGGGGAAGAATAAAAATAAAACCAAACAACCAAACCCAAAGAGAATTAAAAAGTGAGGCCTTTCTCTTTGAGCCAGTGCTCCCAACAGCAGGCAGTGCAGGTTGGGCAACCAGCAGTAGTGAGGGGGCTCTGAGCCACTCCAGCCTTGGCAGGAGGCACAATCCCAGGACAAAGTCAACACCTTGGGTGGAAAATTAAATCAATGAAGCAGCAGGAGCCAGAAAGCAAACGATGCACCGGCAGCAGAGCCGGCTTCCAAATTGAAATGTGTTTGCTGGGGATTGTCCATTGGCTTGGGGAGTTATTATTTCATTTCTCTAGTTATGAATTAATTTCTAGAGGACTTAATCATCCCTTCCCTTTTCCCCTCCACAACCCCCTCTTCCCTTCTCCTTCTAATTTTCCACTTGACTGGGGATCCTCTGACAGTGAAAATTCAGGCTTAGAGGAGGTCCACGCAAGCTGCTCCATTAGGCTGGATAATCTCATTGGAACCAGTGGCTTGAATAATAACACCTTCACCTCCTGCACAGCACCTGATTCCAATGGCACTTAACACCCTGGGCTGGAGGGATGGATACACAGGGGAAGGGGAAGGGGTGGGGCAGAGCCTGCACCAGGCACCAGGCACCCTTTGTCCCCTGGGTCTGCCAACGTGCCNTATTGTATTTGTGGGGTGCCTGATGAAGGGAGGAATGATGAATCTGACTCCATGTTCTCAGAAGGCTAATTTATTATTTTATGATACTGTGTTATATTAAAGAATACTATACTATACTAAAGAATACAGAAAGGATACTTATAGAATGTTAAAAAGATAATAATGAAAACTCGTGACTCTCCAGAGTCCTGACACAGCTTGGCCCTGGTTGGCCAGTGAGTGAAAACAACTCACAGCAGAATCCAGTGAAACAATCACCTGTGGGTAAACAATCTCCAACCACATTCCAAAGCAGCAAAACACAGGAGAAGCAAATGAGATAATAATTGTTTTCCTTGTCAGCTTCCCAGGAGAAAAATCCTGGGAAGGGATTTTTCAGAGAATGTGAATGCCACAGCACTGCCTCAGCCAGAAGGAATAACCTCTTCCCATGGTCACTCCCATCACATCCCCCTGTCTGGCTCACCCAGCATTCCCAGGTGTGCCCAGAGAGCAGCACCACGCAAGCTGTGCCCAGAAATTCCGTGCTTTTAAAGGGCAGGGAACCAGGAAATGAGCCTGGGAGAGGGACACCTGGAATGTGTAATGGATGGCTCCATCGCCCTGCATCCGACAGTCCAGCCTGCTGGAGGTCACCCACAGCACCACAGTGATTTCTTAGTACTTAACCCACCCCTCCAGCCATGCACAGACGGGGGAAATGCATCCATCACCTGCTGACAGCGTTTTCCTGGCAGCTGGAGCGTGAGCTGGGGTTCCTGGTGTAGCCTCGGGTCAGGGAGTGCTTCCCAGAGCCTCACGGTGTGAGGGGGGGTGTGCCTGACCTGATTGGTTCAGGAGAATTACTCCTAAAACAGGAATAATTAAAATTTTTAAAAACCACAAAGCCAACAATAATAATAATAATAATTCCTTTTGGCTGCATGTTTAAACTGCTAGAGGGATGAAGCTAGGATTGGTTTTAGGGTGCTTTGGAGCCCCAAAATTTTCTGTTTCTTATGGCTTGGCTCTGGATGGATCCTCCCTCCACTCCAAACCTCTCTGCAGAGCCAGCTCGAGAGGAGGCCTAGGAAGAGAAAAACTCATCTTGTTCCCTGACTTTTTGGCTGGATCAGACTTGGGCAGAGAAAGGCAGTGAGACTAAAATTAAAATCCTTCTTGCTCTATTTTTCCTCTTATCGTTCTGCCCCTCAAATTCCCTTTCCTAGAAGGAGCGTGAAAGGCAGAATTCTTATTGTTGTTTTTGTCAGAGCTGGGGAGAAATGCTGATTTGAGTAGCTGGGAAGCTCCAGCTCTGATCCAAAGCCTGTGCATTGGTCATGTGAGGGTCTGAAAATGCCATGGAAACACAGCTTCTCCTTATTTCTGATCTCTGTTCACCTGTTGAAGGCTGTGCATCCTGCTCAGCCCAGCCTTTTTCCTTGCTCCAAGGAAACAAATAGCTTAAGGATGGATCCAGAGCCTTAGGCATGGTCTGAGTGGGGTTGATGGAGGTGCATGGGTGCCTTTTTCAGGTAGCAAATCCCATCCCACTGATTTCACACTCCACAGGGAAAGCCAAGCCTGGGCTGAGAGGTTCCTTGGCTTATTTTTCCCAGTTCCCTGCATAGTTTCCTCTCCCACCAGAGCCATGGAGCTTCTGGAGACTCCCTTCCCAGGCCTGTGTGGTAATGGGGACTCGATGCAACTCCTTCTGTGCTATCCTGTGGCTTTTCTGGCTGCTCACTGCAGAAATTCTGCTTTTCCTGCAGAAAAGTCTGGGCCTAGAGGGAGGAATTGTCTCTGCCAGGAGCAAATACTGGAATTACAGCACTCATCAGTGTAGGCTCTGCTGCTGGGGGACATGGGCAGAGGGATGGATGGATGGATGGATGGATGGATGGATGGATGGATGGATGGATGGAGGGATGGATGGATGGATGGATGGAGGGATGAGGAAAGGAGCTTATCAGCAGTGTGAAAATAAAGATACTGGTGAAGATCAAAAGGAGCAGTGGGTTGTGAGAATCTGGTTTGAGAAACTCTGTGGGATCCCCTCTGCCTTGCACCTTCCTGGGCAAAACTGCTCTAGAGGTTTCCAGGGTTGGGGGATTTGGATGAAAAGTGTTCAGGCCTGATGAGTCTACCCTGGGAATGTTTTCTCTCCTTTTTGTGCTCCCCCAAGGCAGGATAGCAGATGCTGACAGCAGAAGAGCAATGAAATGAGGTGCTGGCTGAGCAGCAGGGACTCAGTGTCTGTGTGAGTGGGGACTCCTTACAGTGCCCTTCCCATGGCTCCCTGACCTTCTGGAAAACCTCCTTGAACACAGATCATCCTTGAACACAGATCCTCATTTGCCTTTTGAGACAAGGCTGAAGTGGCACCAAACCCTCCACCTGGAGGACTTCCAGGTCTCACTGCAGCCTTGAAGAAGCCTCAGCACCGAGTCTCTGAGTAGGACACCCCAAATTTGATCTTTCTGAAGGCAAGGGCACCTCCCATCATCTTCACCAACAGATATTTGGCATTTGGACCAGAGTGACATGGAAATACCAAATTAATTTCCTTGGAGTTACTCGAGAGAAGCTCCCATGAAGAATTTGGGGATGATGTTCTGAATCGGGCCAGGAACAAAGATCTTCAGCCCCTTTGAACAGATTATTTGCATCAGCCCTTGCAGAGGAGAGCATGTAGGAGCACGGGAGAGTGTAGGTGTTATCAGCCCAGGTTCTGGGGAAGACACAAATATTACTAGCATGAATAGGAAGCACCATGATAGGATGCTCTCTGGGAAAAGTAATTTTGTTCATTAATTACTTGCCTTATCTAGCAGCCTCGTTCCCTTTCTCTCTCTTTCTTCTTCTTTTAATTTTCTTTAAAATGACTCTAAGTGAATTCAGCGTGGGGAAAGTTATTTTGCTGCCTCCTCAGAGACAGGGGCTTGCATTACTCAGGTAGCCTTCAGCTGAGCCTCCAGGGGTTTCTCCATCTCCATTTGAAGCTCAGCCATTCACAGGCAGATGGCAAAAGGCAGATTCCAGGCAGATTCCTGTGATTCCTTTCTTGTGGACCACCTCAGTGCCGTGGACTGAGTGCAGTTCTCATGCCTTTGGCTCCAGTTCTGCCTCCTGCCTGTGATTTTTGTGCTCTGAGATTCCCCTCCTGCTTTAAGCTGCCAGGCTCGTGTTGTGCCTGGTAAGTTCAGCAGCAAAAGGGCCTGGAGGGCTGTGACTGAAGGGGCAGCAAAGCAGAGACCCTGCAGCTTCAGAGATGTCCTTTCCTCTTGTCTTTGACCCTTGCAGGAGGTTGGGAAGGGTCAGAGGATGGAGGGAGGAGATCCCCATCTGTCACACACAGCTGCTGGCAGTTCTCAGGCTGCTTCTACAGCAGGAAATTATTCAGGAATGGATTTTTGGAAGGAATTCTTGGCTCTGAGGGTGGTGAGGCCCTGGCACAGGGTGCCCAGAGAAGCTGTGGCTGCCCCTGGATCCCTGGGAGTGTTCAAGGTTGAGTAAGGCTTGGAGCACCCTGGGGTGGTGGAAGGGTTCCTGCCCATGGATGATCTTTATTGTCCCTTCCAATCCGACCCTGTCCATGAGTCCATGATCCCGAGATTCACTGAGGAACTCCACTTTCCCATAACAACCAGCTGAGCAGTGGATTTCAACATCACCTTCCGCAGAACCCCTCCCTCATTCCCACACCCTCCTTCCCCCCTGCCAGCAAACGATTTCCTTCATCGGACAAAGAGTCCAAATTTCCAGGGATTTGCATGTGAAACGCTCCGTTCATCTCAGGCTCCAGCTGATTCTCAAATCGCTGGTCCCTGGACACACCCAGCCATGCACGACCTGGGGTGGTCCTTGGGGCCACCTCTGAACCTTCCCCTCAACCCCAGGGCTCGGGACTACCCCATCTTAGTGAAGATTTCAGCTTCCCAGTCTTCAGAAGCTGAAGATTTCAGCTCCCAATTTGTTGATCTGTTCAGTTTTTCCAATTTAACTCTTGCCTGCAGGTACAGCCTGGCTTGCCATGGGCTCTGGCTGGGCTGGGAATTCTTAGATTTTCCCCTGGAGATGGGAGAAATGGCAAATCATTGTCTCTTACCCTGTCATGATCCAGGACAGGATCTGGGCTACTCATGGTTGCATTTGATGCTCCAACCCCGCCTCCCCCAGGCAAGATTAGCAGGGCCAAGACAATCCACAGCTCTGGAAATTTGGGGAGGGGGCTGAGGGAAAGGAGAAGGGGCATGAAATCCCCCAGAGCAGCAGGGAGGGATGCTGAAACTTGGGGAGGGGGCTGGGGGAAAGGAGAAGGGGCATGAAATCCCCCAGAGCAGCAGGGAGGGATGCTGAAACTTGGGGAGGGGGCTGGGGGAAAGGAGAAGGGGCATGAAATCCCCCAGAGCAGCAGGGAGGGATGCTGAAACTTGGGGAGGGGGCTGGGGGAAAGGAGAAGGGGCATGAAATCCCCCAAAGGAGGGGGGAGGGATGCTGTTCGTGGAGCGCTTGGCTTTGTAGGGCGGGAGATGGAGGAGTAAATCCCTTGCACCCACGCCCCGTGGGGCTCCGGGGGTGGGCTCGCACAATTGCTGGGATGGAGGGAGGAGCCCACCTGGGGACAGAGATAAGGGGCGGGCGGGGGGATTGCGGTTCCGCAGCATAAACCGGCGGAGTTATCAGGGCAGAAACTCGGCTTCTATTACCATGCATTAGAATAGATTAGCAGGCAGAGCAATTAGCAGCCTCGCTCCGTTTTGGCCGATCGACAGGGGCGGTGCTGCCGGGGTGGGGGGAGGCAGATTTGGCAGGGCAGATTTTCCCTCCCCAAACTGCAGCCCAAGGACAAGGATGGAATTCTGCTCTTTCAACCCAGGACTGCCCCGCTGGGACATTGAGAAGAGCAGCTTTGGATGGTGGTCTGAAGATTTTTGAGGCCTGTGGTCCCTTAAAAATTGCCTTGGGGAAATGCAAAGCTCCAGAATGAATTCCAGATTTTTTGAGTTTCCGCTTCCAGGTCTCTTTGGGAAAATCTACAGATCTCTTGGTGCCCAAATAGCACCTATTAAAGACCCTACAACTTTTATTTCCCCCAGTGGATTTTTCCCCCTTTGTCCAGTTCATCTTTGGTGCCCAAACAACAGCTTTTGGGGAGTTGAGCCTATTTGTGCTTAGAGCCAAAGATGAAATATTCAACTCCTTCCTCAGATACTCATGAAGTTGCTGAGAAAACTCCTCATCACCAGGACAGGTTTCCCAGCAATAATCCTGTGCATTATCCCAGCTCGAATTTGTCACTTTTCCTGGAACATCTCCTGCCTTTTTTTTTTTTTTTTTTCCAGAA
>VYZP01019812.1:15749-30912 GCA_013400635.1 Hypocryptadius cinnamomeus
TTTTTTTTTTTTTTTGTCCAGAATGGAGTATCCTGGGCAGTTGGTCAAATGTAACTTCTTGGTGCCAGGGAGAGCTAAATTTCAGCCATGCCCTGGGCAGCCTGGAGGCCAGACAGAGAGGGCAGGGAGGGAGTGGGGTATTCACCACATGGCCATGTAAAGTTTAAGGTCAATTATGTCTGTGTCTCGACATTTATGGCATTCCTGTTCTCAGGACCCGAGGGAACCTGGAAATGTCAAAACATTGCTAAAACTGACCTTAAACTTTACATGTGAGTGGGACTGAGTCTTCTTCCTTTTCCTGGCTCCAGCCAGAAAATTGCTTTGGCTCCAGCAGAGGGAAAGGCAAATTTCAGCTGCTCCCTCCTTCCCCAGCCTTGCTCCCCCCTGGTGATAAAGCCACCTCAGGAGACCCAAAGCTGGCTCTGAACATTGGTCAGATTTGGGCTAAAACAAACTTCTTAATCCATCCCCAGATTCCTTTAATTGCTCAGTTCTTCTCTCACCCTTCTTTCTGACTGGAAAATGAAAAAAAAACTTTTCCCCGCTAAGGAATGAAGCTGTCACATTGCATCTCACCCTGAAAGAGGGACCAGACTGATGAGACTGAGCTGAATAATTGGGATCTCCAGAGCCTCCCGAAGCCAAGCATCTCTGTCCTGCCGTCCTTTTCCCAGACTGCTGCCCACAGTCCTGGCTGAAAATTCCATTCCCAGGGTTTGCACTTGGCTTCCGCCGAGCTCCCTCTGCTGATCACTTCCAAAAGGCATCTCAGACCTGCCCGTTCCTCACGGGAACAAGGACAGGCACCCCTGGGTGATGCTGGCAGGGTGCTCTGGGGATCCTCTGGGCTATCAGCCTGTGCTTACTTGGAGAATGTAACCTTCTGCCAGGAGCTGGGGCTTTGTGGAGAGAGGGGGAACCCCAAGGGCTGCAGCAGTGCCAGCAATCCCTCTGCCACCTCCAAGGTTCTGTGCTGCTCCAGCTTGGCCTAGGAGGAAAGTTCTGGTGTGTTACAAGAACAGAGATTTGACAAAAATCATTATTGCTGTTATTTAATTTTATAGGGATTGGAGAATCACAGAAGGGTTTGGGTTGAAGGGACCTTAAAGCCCATCCAGTGCCACCTCTGCCACGAGCAGGGACACCTCCCACTGTCCCAGGCTGCTCCAAGCCCATCCAACCTGGCCAGGAATAATTCCAGGGATGGGATATCCCCAGATCACCCTTCCCCAAAGGGACAAGGATGGCTGCTACCAGGCCATGCCTGCACCCCCTCTTAGATTTCAGACCCCCAATTTGTTGATCTGTTCCATTTTTCAGTTTGACTCTTGCCTGCACCCCCTCTTAGATTTCAGATCCCCAATTTGTTGATCTGTTCATTTTTTTCAGTTTGAGTCTTGCCTGCAGGTACAGCCTGGCTTGCCATGGGCTCTGGCTGGGCTGGGAATTCTCAGATTTTCCCTTGGAGATGGGAGAAATGGAAAATCATTGTCTCTTAGCCTGTCTTGATCTGGGACAGGGGGAACCATCTGGGCAACTCATGGTCTTCCAAATGAGACCTAAACCAGATTTCCCTGAAAGATTCCCCACATCTTCTGTAGCCTCCTCCTGATTTTTTTTCTTGGATGTCTCCATCCAACACACCTAGAAAGGAGGCCACTGGAGGTGGTAGTGTGAATGAGGGAGGCAGATGGATAATCTGAGGGAAAAGGAAGGGAACAGGTTGAATTGTAGGGGGAAAAACTAAAGAGAGGTGAAAAAAAAGAGTGGGAACTTTGCCCAAGCTGCAAACACACCACTGGGAAGAGGTGAGGATTGGGATGGGACAACATCTCCATCTTGCACAAGTGGAGGACCCCAGTGTGAGAGACCCTACACCACAAAAAAAGCTTAGGAATGAACAGTTTGGGGGTGAAAATGAGAATTCCATCGTGAAACTTGTATCCTATCCAAATATCCCACCCTGGCCTGGTGACCCCTCCTCACTGGTGTGAATGGGGGTGCCCTGACTGCCCCCCAGCACTGGAGGGAAGGTGTGAGGAAAGGGGGGCTGAGATGATCCATCAGAGGGTGAAAGAATTCATCCCCTGAGGGAAATGTCACTGTTTAGAACCAGAA
Source organism: Hypocryptadius cinnamomeus (assembly GCA_013400635.1). Taxonomy (NCBI): domain Eukaryota; kingdom Metazoa; phylum Chordata; class Aves; order Passeriformes; family Zosteropidae; genus Hypocryptadius; species Hypocryptadius cinnamomeus. The sequence goes on from VYZP01019812.1 coordinate 17,871, forward strand.
AGGAAAACTGAAATGTCAAAACCTTTTGCAAAAGAGTGATTCCAGCAAATTACCTGTTTGGAGGTGGTGGAAAGGTGTCATTTGGAGTTGCTGGGATGACCCCAAGCCATTGAGCTGTCTCTGATTTTTCACATCCCTCTCCTTCCCTGAGAACCCACCAGAACACCCAGAGTCAAAAAAACCCCTGTGCATCAAATGGTGAGGCTTCTCCAAAAAGGATTAATTTCTTTAGAATTTATTTCTGGGAATTAAAAATTTTGGATGGTGGATTTTTTTCCCTTGAATTAAAAAAAAATAAATTACATTGTGCGCTAATTGCCACTTGTAAAAAGCCCCCAAATATTCTGTTCTGAGTAGCAATTTCTGATCAGATCCAATCACCACTCTTTTGTGTTGAAATTTGTTATTAATTAACAGAATTGCAGATAAGACCTTTTCCATTGCCAGAAAACTGACTTTTTTGGGTCTCACATTCAAAAAGTTGGATATTTTAGTCTGCTTCTTGGGAAATTATGGGGGAAAAAAAATCAAACAGAATCCAAATCTTCTCCTTTTTCAACAGTTATGGTTATGAGAAAGCAAGGCTCGGTCAGGTGAAAAATAAAGGTCATTTTTTGGGGGGACTGGGAGGGGTTTATGTGTGTAGGGTGGTGGTTTGGGGATGATGGATGATGATGATGATGGAGATGTGTCTTCACTGAGAATCTGGACTTGGTTTGACCAAGGCAGAAGAACCCTTCCATCCCTCCAGAGGTGGAACAGCCTGGCCCCTCTACAGCCTGGGTTTTCAGGGTGTGGCCCCAGCTTTAGGTGCCTGACTTAGGGATTTAATGATGATTTCTTTTGTCCCAAACCAAGACCTCCACCTCAGGCTTTGCCCTGCTCTCAGTCTGTGCCTCACTTTCTAATTCCAACCTCATGGAGGTATCCTGAAGTTTAATTAGCTGCAGGCAAAGCTCTCCGAGATTCTTGGGGGGAGAGACACGAGAGAAGAGGAAAGTATTAATTTAACATGATTAAAATAATTGGTTGGTGGCTGGTGAGCAGAGGGTGAGCACCAGTGGTATTTATTCTTAATGGGAGATGAGGAGGAAATAACATTCCTCATGGCTCAGTGGTAGGAGCAGCTCCTCAGTGTTTGTGCCCATGGTTTTGGACAAAGCAGGACACTTGGAATTGTTAAAGACACAGCTGATAATGAAAGAGCAGCTGCTGGTGAGGCACCCAGAGATGTGTGGTGTCTGCACCACGATCAAAACAAGCTCAGGGGAGGGAGATGCTCTTTTAGGGGCCTGAAGTGGAATGTGGTGCCACTGGGTGGGAGCTACACATCCCCTAATTATAGCAGGGAATTAGGGAGTGTGGCAGTGGAAAGTGACCTTGGTGTATGGACACCCTCACAATGTTGGGGATACAGGTATTTTGTTATGGCAAATTTGGCAGTAAAAGGGGCTTTCTTCTGTGTAAACAATAATAAACACACCAGGTGAGAGTCACAGGAGCTCTCAGGTAGGCAGTGACTGTCACCAGAGACAACAGAAATGATGAGTTGAGGTTGGGATATTTCATTATCCCTCCCTCAGCCCAGCTGCTGAGTGCAGACATCTGCTTTCCAGGTGACCACTTTCATAGGCAGGGCCTGGAAGTACTTATTTATTAAAAGTCCATCTGCCTTTATTTACAGTTTGCTGAACTTCTGGGACTGCCATGTCCCCTCTGGGCAGATCCTTCTGTGACCAGGTCCTTTGTCACTTTTGTTCCTGCATCTCAGCCTTCACCACCCGGGGATCTGAGGCTGGTGCTGGAGGGAAAGACTTTCCTCTGCACGTGTTGGAACAATTTTCTCTGCTGTTTCTTCCTCTCTTTGGGGAGGGCAGAACATTTTTGGCAGTGCAGAGGAAGGCTGGAGGGACAAGGTTTCTTTGTGTCGGGTATCTTTTTCTGCTCACCTGAGTTGTAGGATCACAGAAGGATTTGGGGTGGAAGGGACATTAAAGATCATCCAGTTCCACCCCCTGCCATGGGCAGGGACTATCCCAGGTTGCTCTAAGCCTTGTGAAACCTTGGGCACTTCCAGGGATCCAGGGGCAGCCACAGCTTTTCTGAGCAACCTGTGCCAGGGCCTCACCACCCTCTGAGTACAGAATTTTTTTGTAACATCCAACCTAAATCTCCCTTCCTTAAGGGCAATCCACCACAGGAAAACCCAGCACGTTTTGCCTCTGGAGAAGCTCAGCTGCAGGTGCTGGGCAGACACCTTGGGTGATGTGTGAACCCACAGGGTGCTCCAGCTTAGGGGAGATGAGTTGGTCATGGGAGAGGAGATGAGGGGAAACAATGGTCAAAATGCTCTGGAGAAGAGCCACCATCACTCCTTTCTACATGCACAAACCTGCCAAAGCCACTGGCAGGTGCTCCATCCCTTCAGATTTGATTCCTGAGGCAGCTGTGGTCACTCACCTGGGGTGTTGACCCCAGAGCCTGAACCCTGACCCAGAGCCCAGCTCAGCAGAACTCCCCCAGCACCAGACTCCAGCACCAGGAACAGGAATTTAGAGCTTCTCCAACTGAGGGATTGCATTCAAAAAGTCAGACAGTGAAAGTCAAAAGTTAGGAAGTGGCAGAATTGAGGTCACTGTGGAAAAAAGGAATAATAACCTGTGATCCTGTAATTAAAATCTGGCTTGCAGTGTGTGAGTGCAGGCAGCAGATTTGGAAGTACAGAAGCTGCTTTCAGTCTGGCAGTCCCTAATTCCTGAGACCCTGACACAGCAGCCTTAACATTATATTAAACCCAGGCTTAGTTTGGTTTGGTTTTTCATAAATTCATGATTTGGATGACGTTATTTTCACCTTATGGCAGATATCAAGGCTGCAAGGCACCACATCAGTCTAATATGCAGTAAGAGTTTGGTCTGGAAAGTTTCATTTTAAAAGTGTGTGTGACCTGTAAACAGCAAGGTAAAATGTGTATTATTATATTCCTGCTCAGTAGTGGGGTAGGGAATGCAAACCACATTCCTGGATGCTCAATCCGTGTCCATAGATTTGAACTGAGCCTGTTTAAGTTTAGAAAATCCAGATATTTCTGTTGTGCTGCAGCTAAAGGAAATAAACGGGAGATAACAGAACATCTTGAAGAATTTGGGCACTTGTGTTTTGATTCTGAGCCCAAAAAGGTCTGCCTTCCAAGCTATTCCCAGGAGAGGAGCTCCCACACCCTGTGGAGCTTTAATGGGGTTGCTGTGGCTCTTTGTTTTATGGAAGTGCTTGGAAAAATCTCAGGTCAGCATTTTGCCTTTTGGCTTTTGTGCCACCATGAGGGACACAGAGTTTTGGGGGTATTTAATGGGCTATTGGTCCAGACCTCTGGAGAGTGCCCATTTAAAATTCCTGATCCAGCATGTGGCAGTGCCAGAGGAGATTTAATGGGATGGGGGCTCGTGGGGAGCAGAGAGCAGTGTTCCTTTTGCTCTCTCAAACCTGCAAAGTGTGCTGAGAATGGCCAAAATATCCCTTTACAGATCCTGCCTCTGGAAATACACAACTTTCCTCTGCCAGAAAGATGGAGAAAGCGGAGTTTGGAGTTGGAGTGTTCCCTTTATCTAGTCAGCCACTAGAGAGAAGCCAAGCCCTGAAGTTTTAGGCAGCCCCAAGCTTTGTAACATTTGGATTAACCACATATAGAGTTTTTTGGCATGTGTTTCCATGGATCCTCATCTGCAAATCCCCATGCACAAGGGTGCAGTCTCTGCTCCAAAGAGTAGGGATGCTGAGGGGTGATCTTGGAGCTCCAGCAGCCCCCAGGTTCTCTCACAAGTGAGACTCAGAAGTCTGGGAGCGGGTGAATAATTTAACATCCGCACTTAAGTCTTTATAGCTGGTTTTAATGGGGGGTAATAGCACTGCTAATAACAAAATCCATTGAAGACACCCTGTGCAAGTCCATAACATTAACTTAATGGCAGGAGGTAATTGGCATGCAGCTGGAGCTGTCCTTTTGGATTAACCCTGTGGATTTCCAGGCAGACACCTTCCTTGGAGCAATGGCCTTGGCAGTGCATGTGGAGTGAAAAACAGATGTGGTTTATGTTAAACAAGTGCAAACCCGGGTGGAAACGGGGCAAACAGCCACCAATCCACTTTTCTGGGTTGTGTTTGCACCACACAGGTGAGATGAGGGGTAGTGACAGCGCTGAAAACATCAACAATTAGTGGGTGGTGTGGACTTCATGCATTTGTGCAGCCCAGGTGTGTGCACACACAAATTTCACTGGGCTGTCACTTATTGGGAACGCCTGAATTTTTAAAATTCAGCTCTCAGCACTTCTAGTCAGCCATTTTCAAGGCACGTAGAATTATACTCTATTCTGACCTAGAGATGGGGCAACTGAGAGGCATTTTAAAAACTACTTTTATTCTATTTTCAGTCACATGAGAAGGATGAGACAACATGTTATAATTCACTTCATCACAATCAGAAGCTAACTATTTCTTAATTACAAAACACTGTAAGCGTTGGTCTATCAAAGTTTCTTGGTCTATCTGCACAAAGGTAGATGCAAAAAACTCCTTAATCTGCAGAGACAACTGCTTGGGGGGTGGCCCCATCCCAGAGGTGAGGTACCAGCAGCCCAGATGCACCAGAAGTGTGCAGCATTCTGGAGGGACAAAAAACATGGGTTGTGCACGGCTTCTCTACAAGGACAGCCCTGCCTGAGGTGTCCCACAGCCCTTGGACTGCAGAGTTTGAAGGGCTGGGGGTTTTGGTCCAGGGAAGGTTGTGCTGGACCTGCTGTGTGGGTGGAGAGACAGAATTCCTGCAGCTGGGATGGAGCTTTCACCTATCACCCTCCCTCAAGGTTCCTTGCGACTCCCCAGCCTGTTTGAGCAATCCCACAGCTGCCAGCAGCAGAGTTAATGCTCTCAGGCACGTGGTGGGCCTCTTGAGAATGTCCTGTGCAGGGCCAGGAGTTGGGCATGATGATCCTTGTGTGTCCCTTGCAGCTCAGGATATTCTCCACGATCCCATGAGCCGGAGCGCGCCAGGGCGCGAGCGTGGTTTCCCACTTGTGCCGTCCCAAAGAGCACAGAGCCAACTTTCTATCCACACTACCTGCTGCTCCCACACCCCAGAGCTGTCCCCACGCTGCCAGCCTGGCTCTGTGCTCACCCTGTCCCTGTCTGTTCCTGTTTCCCCAGCTGCACGAGGAAGGAGCGGTGTGAGCGCTCCAGCGAGCCGCGCAGATTCGCCTCGGAGATGAAGCAGTGCGTCCGCCTCACCGTGCACCCAAACAACATCTCCGTCTCCCAGTACAACGTTCTGGTGAGGAATGACAATCCCTGCCCCTCTCCTCGGGTTTCACCTGCCCGTGCAGCGTGGCAGATCCAGGGATTCAGCAGCAAGAGGTTCTCCAGACTCCGTGAACTTTTCCAGCAGCCCTTCTGGCGCAGGGAAAGATTCGCCACAGGAGGATATTGTGGCATTGGTTGTTCTCTGACGTTTTGGCATTGGTTATTCTCTGTTTAGAAGTCTTGAAGTGGACTAGGAAGAGTCTTCCTTGTTGCCTGTGAGGGCAGGTCTGAAGGGACTCTGTGTCCTGCAAGCATTGTGTGCTGCCCTGGGAGAGTGAATTAATTAATAGCTTTAGGCAAGGGACATTTTCATAGTTAGAAATTGCATTCTAGAAGAAAGCCAAGTGAAGGATGATATGAGTTATTTCAGTGAGCTCCAAGTTCCTATCATTTTGGATGGAAATGTCTCCTTCTAAGCCCCCAGGAAGTCCATCCTGCTCCAGCACTAGGCATGCAGAGCAGGGGCAGGATGCTGTGCAGAGGAACCCAAGGTTTCCAGGGCTCCTGCTGTCTCCTGTGACCTTCCACAGCACAAGGTTTAACTTTTCTGGCCTTGAGCTACTCAGTCAGCAGCCAAGGAAACCACACAGTGAATGCTGGCAGAGCAGCAGATAATCCTGGTCGTTCTTGGGCTTGAGGCAGGAAACCTCTGCTGAAGATCTGACCAGTTTGTGGTTTCTCTCCTGACTCATGGCAGCAGTACCAGATGTGGTGAGATCCCAACATGCTCCAAGAAGGAGACAAAACCCCATTTCTCTCAGACTGCCAGTGCTCTGTCTTTTTGACCATGCTAATTTGGGCTGCAATTAAGTTGGTAACCCAGGCCCTAAAAGCTCCATCTCTAGACAAGTTGGTCATTAGCCCCACACCCTGAAAGGCCTAAATGGAATTTAGGCAGCTGCCAGACACCTTCCAGGTGACAGGTTTGGATTTCTCCAGGGATAATGAAATCAGCCTTTCAAAGCCTGCATGTCCAATCATTGCTGCTTTGTTTCAGCCTCTTAACTTTGCTGTGACTTTACTTTCCCCAGGCTTCAAACAAAACTGATCTGAGACATCTTAAGTTCTTTGTTCTTCTGGGAGTTCAAGGTTTCCTTTCCGTATTCTCTCAGTAGCTGTTGAATTCTTTCATGTTGGAATAAATCCTGGGGGACTGGCTGGCTTGGGGAGACTGAAAATGATAATAGAATAAGAGACCTTTTCCTCTGGGTTAGTCCCAGGGTGAGTCAGCCCAGAGCTGCTGGGATCAGAAGTTGCCATCGTCTGTTACCCAACAATGTGCATGGGGCTTTTGATGGAAATCTCAGCCCAGTCCCAGCTAAATTGGTGACCCAGCTCATCCCATCACCAGAGGCAAACTAGGAGTGGAACAAACAGAGGGTTGATGGTGTCCTTAGCAAATCTCAAATCTATAATGCTAGGATCTTGAGTTCTAGCAAAGTGTCAGTGACAGTGAGTTCTTGCTCATGGAGGCAGAGCAGATGTTTGTGTAGTCAGCCATGCTTTGAAAGTTTGGACACTAACAGGGCCTTGGAAAATCTTACCTGAGTCTGTTTCAGCCCAGGGCTGCTGCTCTGGGCTCTCTGAGAAGAGCTGCTTGCTGAGGGAAGGCTCCATGCTTCCCATGCTGTCCCAGGAGTGTGGGATGTAGGACTTCTTGTCTGCTTGGGGTGTGCACTGGCTCATGGAGGTTGTGGCCAAGCACTGGTCTACCCACCAGTGTCATCTTCTGCATGGCACAGCTTCCTCCTGCATCACCCATGCCCAGAGGGAGATTGGTTAAGGATTCCACTTCTCCACTGCTAGCAGGGAGAATTAATTCAGCCTCAATGCTAAACCCATCCAAATAACCAAACCTTTTTCCTGTTCCCCATTCGAGACAAAAAAAATCACCTTTACTACTGCCATTCCCATGGCCCCAAAATGATCCTACTCTCACAAAGGCTTAATGGCATCCAGGGCTAAAGCCTGTTTGCTCAGCCTTCCTCCCTGATGGTCCTCAGTGTGGAGAAACAGCTCCAGCCTTTCCCTAAGTGAGGAAAACACAGGGTGTGGGAGCACTGAGTGCTATGTCACCTTCTCATCATGTCCTGCTTTGTCACTGGACTGACCCCTGCTCTTTGTGCTGGTACAAACAACACCTCAGCATGCACTTGTGTCTCCTTTCAGTGGCTGTCACCTCAGAGGGGCCCTCGGGAAGGAGGCAAGTGTGGAGAGCATCTGCATTTGAGCCTGTGCTGAGCGGTTGGCTCCAGTGTTTGGTCACAAAACCATTAAATTTACACCAATTACCAGGTGCTAGGGGTCCCCTGGGGTGCCCCTCTGTGTTCAGGCATGACCTGGTGAGTTGAGCAGGACCCTCAGGGATGGAGAGCTGTGGGACAGGACCTTTGTTTGGGAAGCTGACAGCATGACTGTGCTCTTCCAAAGCATGGACATGGTGCAAACCAGCCCCGAGATTCACTTTCCCATGAGCAATACCAGAGGGTGTAGTGAACTCTAAAAACATGGGCAAATCCTCCTTCATGGCTTTTTTTCCATATGGAACCTCAGGACAGCACGAGGAGCCAACTGGTTGTTCGGTGGGATGGGCAGGAGAGGTTTCTGTGCCGGTAGAGACAGGGGACTTTTTGTGGTGGACTGAAGGCTGTAACTAGACTCTCCTCACACAGGAACTTGGGGACAGAGTGCTCCCCCCTGCTGGTGCTGGCAGAACAGCCTGTAGAGAGTTAGACTGGAGCGCTCCAGTTTCTCTGGAGTCTGCAGAGTGCCTCTTGTGAGTAGCAGTCACCTTCCTCAGAAACCGTGGGGCGCTGGGACCCACGGCTGGCTCCAAAGACTCCCTGCCTAACCTGACACCTGCATGACAGACAGCGAGCACTCCCTCCCCTGCACCTCCCAGCCAGCACTGGGACACTGCCGTGCAGGTGTCCCTGCACAGCCACCCGCCACCTGTGCCAGCACCAGCATCTCTCCCCTCCTCACTCGTCCCTCTCCCAAGTCGCTGCTTTCTGCTGAAGGAGGATGCTCTCTCTAGCAAGAGGCTCTTTGTCTGACCTCTCCAGTGTAATTCTCTCCTGCTGGCCCAGCTCTGTTGTTTGGCTGAGTGTTCTCTCTTCTCTCTTTTTCTGCCTCTCCTTCTCTCCCTCCGTCTTTGCCTGCAGCTGGTCTTGGAGACCTACAACGTCCCCGAGCTGTCAGCAGGAGTCAACTGCACCTTCGAGGACCTCTCGGAGATGGATGGGTTGGTGGTGGGCAGCCAGATCCAGTGCATCTCTCCAGCTGCCAAGGAGGTGCCCCAGATCATCACAGAGAATGGTGAGTACCCCACAGCTCCTCCAGCTGCACCTCTCCCTCCCATCCTCACTCCACACCCTGCACCTGTCCTTGATGCCTTGAGAAGGCTGAGCTAGAACAGAGGCTAGGCAGAGCTACAGAATAAAGCAGGGGTTTATTCCAAGGATCTCCTCCATGGATCCACCTTGGGCAGCACAAGAGCCCAGCCAGGGCTGCACCCAAGATGAACCAAAATGGTCCCAAAATGCACGAGCGCTCCCGGGGTCTCTCCCTGTGATCAGCTCTGCTCCATGTGCAGATTGCAGTTCATTGGCCAATTCCAGCTTTAGCCCATGCACTCCCATCCTGCTTGTTTTTCTCTCTCCAGCCCACGCTGGTTGTGCTCTGGGGCTGAGATTTGGATCATTTGTCCTTGGTGCCCAGCTGGAGCAGGAATTGTTTTGTCTCCCTGCTCTGTGCACAGAGCTCACCATCCCATAATATGAAGCCCAGAATTGCACACCAAAGCAGCACAGAATGTGAAAACCGTAAAAGCTAAAACTTGAGGCATCATCCTGCATCCTCACAAAGCAGAATTTGGCTCCTGAGAGCCTGAGGAGAGGGCAAGGAAAGCCCTGGGAGCAGGAGGGACTCTGGAGCTGCACAGCAGCACATCGTGGCACAAGTTGCGGATGTGAGATTGTTTCAGGAGTGCCAGCCTTGGGCTGCAACCCCAGCACCTGCCAGGTGCTCCTGTGTGTGACACGAGGTGTTTGCAGGCTGCCACCGAGTGGCAGTTGCACGAATCCAGCAACGACATGACATGGATGTGGGATATTCCCTCTCCTTTTGGCCAGGCTGGAGTTACACACCAGGGGTACAGGCTCTCAACACATCCCATCCCGTGTAACAGACAGAAATTCCTGGACAATCCTGTCTGCAATTTCACCCTGCTCCTCCCAGATTTAAGTCTGTGTGCTCAGCTGCCTGTCTCAATTCCTGGCCTTTACTGCCTTCAGCTCTTCCAGGTTTGCTTCTGGCTCCTTCTCCCAAAATGGTCCAGCACAGAAAAATACCTTGTCTCCAAGGGTGCTTCCCCTATCCACAGCTTCCTGCACTTCTTTTCTTTCCCTTTTCTAACAAACTTTCTGGGTAATTTCAAGAACTCCTGTGGCTCTTTACAGGGACTTATTACAAAAACCTTGACCCTGCTATCACCCCCATGAGACACAGAGAGGATGCTGCCAATTTTTGTCCTTGGCTTCCTGTGAAAATTTACTGTAAAATTTGCCTCTGGGGATCCTCAGACTGCATAAAATGAGGTGACATGAACTGTCACCATCACCTGTGCTCTCCCTGAGCTGCACACAGCTGCTGTGCTCTCCACTGCAGTCCCAAAACAAGCTCCCAGGAGGCTGTCACCACTTTCAAGTCCCACTGAGTTGTCAGTCATGTTTGCTTACCAAGACAGGCACCAGAAATTCTTTTCTTGGTATGGACATCTGTCCCAGGCCAGGCTATCATCATCCAGCAAACAAAAACAGCAGTGAAAGGTGGAGACAGGACAAGAGGGAGAGATTTATCTGCTTTCAGGGCACCTGCAGCTTGTCTCAGCTTCAGAGCTGCTGCTCTGCACCTCTGCAAAGACCAAGTCCTCCCTGCAGTGCCAGAGGCTGGATTTGAACCAAAGGATGTGTGACTGTCCCACCTGGGGCCATCCAATCCTCATATTCTGGTTTAAAATACCTGCAGGATGCTGGCAAAGTTGTTGAATATGGCAGAGCAGATGGGCAGCAGGGCCAAGCACTGGCAGCAAGATTTGTTCAGTGAAGTGTGTGGGGTGTGTGTGCCCCAAGGTGGGTGAGTGAGCACGAGGTGCTCGTTGTGACCCCTTGTCAAATTTGCTCTGGCCTCACTGATGAATGAATCTTTCAGGTGAGGAGGAAAATTATACAATTATAGGCTGGTTTGGGTTGGAAGGACCTGAAAGATCATCTCATTCCAACCCTCAGCCATGGACAGGGACACCTTCCACTGTCCCAGGGTGGTCCCAGCCCTGTCCAGCCTGGCCTTGGACAATTCCAAGGATCCAGGAACAGCCACAGCTTCTCTGGGCAATCTGTGCCAGGGCCTCCCCACTCTCATAGGGAAGGATTTCTTTTTAATATCCCATCTAAATCTGCCCTCTTTCAGTTTAAGGCCATTCCCCCTTGTCCTATCACTCTGTGCCCTTTTATAAATAACAGGGAAAGGACCACCCAGGTAGATCTTGAATTAAACCTGGGTCACTTCCCCACCAAATTACTGCACCCACTGATTGCCCTCTCTGAACTGTGGGAAGAAGCAGCAGCTGACTGGCCAGCTTGGGAGCAGTGGGAAAAGGGATGGGGAAATGGTGTGGAGGAGCTGAGGTGAAAAGGGAAAGCTACAGAAATGGGTGGATCTCTCTGGAAATGCAATGGATTTCACATCTCCCACACTGGGATGGGTTCTTTGCAGCCACAGGCTGAGGGGAATGGAGCTTGGGGTGAGTGGGATGAGTGAACATGGAAGGAATGTCCATGTGCCCTTTTTTTCTGGGAACGTTGAGTGAACCAGCAGTATGGAACCGCTTTGGGGACAGAATTATATTTTAATAGCCTCCAAATTCCAGAGATGTGCACTCATTCTTTGAGCTTGGTTTTCCTACCTGATGAATAAAGTCACCACATTTTTGAAATTAGATCTGCTGTCACCCTCCAGTCCAGACTCTGCTACCAGGCACAATAATTTCCAGTGGCAAAGACATACTGTACCTGTGGGAGACCTGGGCTCTAGAAGGGTTTTATAACACTTTCTACATCTACTGAGCACAGTCCAGCCAAGGTGCTGTGGGACAGCTCCAGGCTCAGGCTGGTGGCCTGTCCAACAGGGCCAACAAAGCAGTCACACCCTGATGTGCCAATTTTCCCCCCAGGTGACCACCACATTGTCCAGCTGCAGCTCAAGTCCAAGGAAACGGGGATGACCTTTGCCAGCACCAGCTTTGTCTTCTACAACTGCAGCGTCCACAACTCGTATGTTCATTTCCTTTGGTACCAGATTCCTGTGGGCACGTGTCCCTCAGGAGGATGTTAAAGTGTGGAGGTGACCAGGGGCTGGGGTCACTTGGGTGGTGGCCAGAATGGTGGGTCCCTCCTGAGGTGACTCAAGAGTGCGGGGACCACTTTTTCTGCAATTTGCCACAGAATTGAGTCAAAACTGAATTGTGCCCTCAGCATGTGGCCCTCTAATCTTCCTATTGCTCATTTTTTTGTGGATTTTTGGCTCGTCATATGCACCTCCAACCCTCATCCATGCTGCCAGTCCCATCAGTAGCCCACCCCAGATGGTTAACATAGACTTGAAGTCTCCAATCTGAAAAATAAAGGTTGTGGCTCCTGCAGGATATGCACTGAGCCCAGCTGATTCCCTCAAGACCACGTTACTCATGATGTGAGCACCTTCCTTGCCTCACACTCCGTTTTCCTGGGGTTTAGCTGCCACCCAGGGCTGCTCAGGAGCTGCCCCAGTGGAGCAGACCCACAAATCCCTGCAGAAGATGTCCTTGCAGCAGGCTGATCCACCTCTGAGCAAGGCTGAGTGGCTCTGTCCCCACCACCGAGCCGTCAGAAGTGCCAAAAGCAGATAATTACTGCGGCTCAGCAATTCACAAGGAAAGGCAAATCTTATTTCCATGTTCCTGCTGCTTTGACAAACAGTGTCAGAAAGCAAGTGTTGGGGAGGGGGGGAGAGCAGCAGAGATGGTGCTGTTAAATATTTATGGCGTGTTTTGGTTTCTTACTTGACAAACTATAATACGCTATCCATTTTTAATTCGATGTATCAGAGCAAGCACTTGTTACCAATTTGAAGAATAAGTTGCTGTACCAGAGCTGGGAGTGGATTGGGGTTGAGAAAGATTTCACAGAGACAGGAGAGAGGGGGTGTGTCAGCCTGTTGGGCTCACACAGGAGCTCTGGAGTTTTTCTCTCCTGCCCATTAAAAACCCAGTGGCGTATAAGGACCAGGAAAATTTACTTCCCTGAAGTCTCCTCAAGGTACCCTCCAGGTACTGCAGCTGCATAGAATCATAAAATTGTTACAGTTGGAAAAGCCCTCTAAAATTGTTAAGGCTGGAAAAGCCCTCTAAGGTTTGGCCCTCTAAAAGCCCAACCTAAAATTGTTAAGGTTGGAAAAGCCTTCATAGAATCACAAAACTGTTAAGGTTGGAAAAGCCCTCCAAGATCACCAAGTCCAAGTCAACCAGCACCACCACCATGGTCACCATTAAACCTTGTCCCAAAGTGCTTTTTAACACTTCCAGGGATGGTGACTCCACCACGGCCCTGGGCAGCCTGTTTCAGTGTTTTACAACCCTTTCCACACAAAA
>VYZP01019812.1:30950-41861 GCA_013400635.1 Hypocryptadius cinnamomeus
CTCCCCTGGCACAGCTTGAGGCAGTTTTCTCTCATTTTGGCACTTGTTACCTGAGACAAGAGCCCGACCCCCTGGCTGTCCCCTCCTGTCAGGGACTTGTGCAGAGCCACAAGGTCCCCCCTGAGCCTCCTTTGCTCTAGGCTCAGCCCCTTCCCAGCTCCCTCAGCCACTCCAGACCCTTCCCCAGCTTCATTCCCCTCCCTGGACACTCTCCAGCCCCTCCAGGTGTTTGTCATGAAGGTCTCCAGAGTGTGAATGACCAGAGAGCTGGGTTTGGTTGCTGCTGAGCAGACATCACATTAAATTTAAAGGGAAGTGTGATGTAGGTCCAGTCAGTGCTGTAACACAACCAGGGGAGGTGTTTGCAGCTCTGACTCTGCACAGCCCCTGGGCACAGGAGAGCAAAACCTTGTAAGATGGAGGGAATGGCTCTTTCCTGCACCCAGAGTAGGTGATGCCCTAAATATGCCCTCTGCTTCCCCGGTACCTGCTCCAGTAGTCTTTACTTCTCTTCTGAGATGAAAAATATGAGTTAATATATTGGCAGGAACCTCATCACCCTGATCAGAACTCACACCAATAAACCTGTGGGACACGGGGGAGAAAATTCCATGCTTCATCTTTGGTTTTCTGGCTTTGGTTTCTCTGGCCTCTGTGTCATGTGTGGGAGAATTAACCAGACTGGATTGTTGGTGCCCAGGGCAGCCAAAGCACAATAAATATTTATTATTCCTCTAGTTGCAATGATATGAATGCAATCTAAATTATTTAATCCTATGAGACATTTGAGATGCCAGTGACAACCAGCTCAGGCCAGAGCAAATCCAGCTCTTTGGGTCAGTGCAAAGCCTGTGTCCTCCTGCAAAAGCAATGTTTTCCAGGCTGTACTTCCCTCTGGGAAAGGCTGTCAGTGATCCCTTGGACTACCTAGAACAGAGGTTGGACAGAGTTTGAGAATAAAGTGGGGATTTATTAAAGGCCTTCAGTAGATACACTCTGGGCAGTGCAAGAGCCTGGCAGAGGCTACACCCAAGATTCATGATGGCCACAATTTTTTTGGGCAGATATGAATTTGGTCTATTTGCATACCAGAGGTTAATTGTCCAATTGCAGCTTCAGGTGATGAAGTCACTTTCCCCCACTTTGCTCCTCCCAGTTCACTTTTGTTTGTACTTTTTGGGCCTGAGGCTGTGAGGTGTCCTTGGTTCTCAGGCCCAGAGGATTGTTCTGTCTGCCCCAACTGTGAAGAGAGCTCACAAACACTGCATGGAGTTCAGAGCTACACACTAATGCAGCACAGGAGCTGGGAAATAGAAAAGCTAAAATTTAAGGCCTCATCAGGACCCAGGTGGCCGAGTAATTGCTCTCTATGTCTGTTGCAGGTGCCTGTCGTGCGTGGAGAGTCCCTACCGCTGCCACTGGTGCAAGTACCGCCACGTCTGCACCCACGACCCCAGCTCCTGCTCCTTCCAGGAGGGACGAGTCAAGATGCCTGAGGTAGGCACAGGNGGGATCTCCTCTCCTCTCTGCTCTGCCAGACCCCCAGGGACCTGATCCCTCCCTCCTGCACACCACAGGCAGTGTAATGTGGGAAATTAATTTGTAGAAAATTCTCAAAGCCTGACAGAAGGCTGGAATAGGACAGACATTGTTGAGAGAGAAATGGAACTGGAAACAAGTTTCAAAGGATGGCCTTAGAAATAAGACTGGATACTTTGGAGAAATAGAACGGTGAAAGATGCATTGTAGTGGCACCCACGAGGGGTAATTTTAGATGATTGGCTTTAAAGCATTTACAGCATGGTGTGGCTAAAGCTGATAGACCAAGAAACACCTCTAATGTATTGTAATTAGGAAATAGCTGGCTTCTGATTGTGATGGTGTGAATTATAACATCTGTATTGTCTCACCCTTCACATGAGACTGAAAATGGAATAAAAGTTTCTGAAATGCCTCTCTGCTGCCCCATGTCAGGGTCAGAAAAGGGCTTAATCCACCAGTGTGTGACCTTGGAAACTAATCACAAACTCCTGGCCCCAAAGGTCTGGCAGGAATGAGAAACACTGGTCATGCCTCTCCTCCAGGAGAGAAGGAGGTTACCAACCCCAGGCTGCTGACCTGGGGAGGATTTAGGGCTTTGGCCATGGGTTCAGTAGATTCCAGCTGTGTTTGGAACACCTTTGGGGCTTTGTGGGTTTGGTGCCTAATGGCATCCAGCTGCCTCCCAGATTGCCACTGACTGAGCTGAACTGGAGCTTGGGTCCTAAGACAGAGCTGCAGATGCTGCCTGGCTGGTGTTGTAACCAAGGAGCCCTTGCAGGCAAGGAGAATACAAATAGGAAGCCACTTAATTCCTTCCTGGTCCCAGATGTAGTGTCTGTGACATTGCCATTCCCTCCCACCCCTTCTGTAAATGCTGGTGGAGCTGTCACATTTCTGCTGGTTAAGATGTCCTGCATCAGATGTCCTGACCTGCTCTGGCACTGGGAAAAGCCATAAATACTCATGAGTTCTCCATCTACCAGGATTCAGGATTCTCTGTAGAACTACTGGAAAATGTGCTGAGGAGCTGGAGGGTTTCATGCCCTGAGCTTGGTGGTGAAGGGGTGAGGAAAGGCAGCCCAGGGTTATTCCAAAGTCACACTTTGGCCAGTCCTGCTGCACACAGGTTTCTGTCCCATCCATTCCAGGCACGGTGGGAACCTCATTTCCTCGCTGAGTGGGATTTTCTGGGACATTTTGTCTCAGTTTTCCACTGTGCAATGTCACCACCACCACCCCTGCTCTCCTCTGGTGTGCTTCCAGCACAGGACTCACCATTCCAGCTCCCAGCTCTCCTCCTCTCCAGTCCCCTGCCCAAAGTGAGATGCCCACAAACCTCAGTGGATCTCCTGATCCATCAGATAGCAGAGAATTATCCCAGTTTCTTAGGGAAGGGACAGGGGATGGCACAGCCACTGCTCTTTACTTTGTCCTCTCCAAGGTGTTGCTCTGCAGAACTGGGGAGGAGGCAGGAATTCATCAAACTCTGCCTGGTTTTAGCTTTATCACCTCTCTTCTGTGTCTGAGTCCACTTCAGAAGACAGCTCCATTCTGGGGGGCTTTGTCAGCAGAGTTTGCTTTTCCTCTCTCCTACCCCCTTTAACAGAGAATTTCTGCTAAGCTTTGTGTACTCCCTTTCTGAACTTGTAAAAGTGAGATTTTCAAGGCAGCAGGAAGAAGCAGACCTTGGAAAGACCCTGAAAAACCACAACTGATCTACAAGGCAATGACACCATCATAGATGTTACACTGGTCACTGCTAATGGGGGCTGCAGCATTTTTTTGCCTTCTCTGGGCACAAATAGGATCTCATTCCCCTGGGATCCAACATTTGGAATAATCTGCTAAGCTCAGGAGCTGGTTTCGCCGCCTGCTCCACAGAGGGAGGACTGGAATGATAAAATCTGCAAGGATAAAGGCCTTGCAACTCCTAAAACTTTCAGAGCTTGCTTTGTGCCTGGCATTGTGAGAAATGCCCTGCAGCTTCAGGCTCCTTCTCATTCCCTCTGTGTGTTTGTGGCTCTCAAGGGCTGGGGAAGGATGGCATCACAAGTGCCCTCTGACAAACAGATTTACAATCACTCTGTGGCCAGAAAGGTGGGTTTTTATTCTTTTTTGTCAAATGGCACTTAGAAGGAATGTCTATCTCCCACGCTTCTCTTCAAAGCCATCTTCTCACTGACTCACCGCTCTCACTGAAACTTCCACTGCCTATTTTTTACTGTCACCTGTAATTCTATCATTTTCTGTCCTGTGCACTTGCCTATTTGTTGAGTGGGTTCTCTGAACAACTGAAACCATTTAGTACCCTGAAGAAGCCAAGCCTGGCTCCTCATTGCCAGCCCAGACCTTCCCCTGGTTCCTGGTGATGCATCGTGACTCACATGCTTGACAAGACCCAGGTCTGTTCCCATCTTCAGCAGAGCTCAAAGTGCACCCTCACCTTGAGTGGCTCTATTTGCACTGGCCTCTCACATCCATTCTCCTTTCAATCCTTTCCTCCACCAGCATTTGGAGCCCTGGAGGATGAGGAGAGGGAAAGCTTTGCAACCACCCAGGCATGAGTACCTGCTAAGTAAATCTTGAGGAGGTGCTGATGGAAAGTATGGGATGGTTGGACCATCCCATTTTCTGTCTCTCCATGAGTTTGCTGAGCAGATTAACTCAGGCATCCTCCCAAAACAAATACTGGTGTTACTCTGTCACATGGACCCATGCCAGAAACACCTTCCCTCTGGAGCCATCAGTGCACACCAAGCCTTCACCCTCCCCATCACTGTGGCCTTCACCTTCTCTTGCTATGCCCACCCTGAGGTGATTTTTTTTTCTCTGTTTGCCTGTACAATGTCTTGCCATCCTGTGGGAAGAGGCTTCCCACTGTCCAGAGGGCCTGGGCTGCAGTGGGCTCATTTGGGCTGGCACCCTTCACCTCTGGGCCAGTCTGGAGTGCTCTCTAAGGAAGGTTATGCCCTTGTGTCCTCCTGACTCCATCATTGCCTCAGAATGCCTCACAAATTTCTGGGCTCCCACAGGCTCAGCCTTTCATCTAGGCCTTATTCATGTTCTCTGAGAGGATCTTGGAGGTTTTGCTTGTATTTCCTTGTAGTGTGAGTTACTGGTTAGTGCAGGATGTTGGATGGATGTGAGACTGATCCAGAGGGACAGCAGAAAGGCTTTGGCTGCCTTTGAATTGCCTTGTGGATAGCTGGGACCAGCCAGCCCCAGGCTGGGAATGGCAAAACAACCAGGGATGGAGAAAGGACAGAAAATGCCTGTTCCCCCACCATCAGCTCTCAGATACGACTTTCTTACCTGCCACTTGTCAGGCGAATCAGTTCTGTCTGTAACAGATCTGGATCAGCCACTCTGGGAGCTTTGGGAAAGCCCAGGTTTGCTCCAGTGAAGAGCTCCAGCTTAGTCATAAAGCTGGAGTATTTATGATTATGGCACTGATCTTAATCACAGAGGGTTCATGATGTCCCCAGATGATTTGTAGAAGAAATACTTCACCTTGGCGTGTAATTTCCCTTTACAGCAGGGTTTTGAAAGCAAGGCCCACTCGCTTGAAATATACTGAGTGACTTCTTGCTTTAGAAAGGGGAGCTGATATTATTGTTACTGAGGCAGGAAGGGAAAGCACGAGAGAGAAAAGGACATTTTAATACTGGAGTGGACTGTTGTTGCTGCTGTTGCTGCTTTTCCCAAAGAGCTGATGGCAAAAGCAGAGAGAATTAGTCTCAGAGATAGAAGGGAGTGGACTTCTGGGGATTTGTCTTTGTCATCCTGTCTCTGCTTTTGACATCTGCTGCTGACCAGAGCTGAAGTCAGAGTGCAGGCTCAGAGTCTGAGCACAAGCCATTGCGTTGCAGGTTCCCACTCAGAAATCAACCCTTATGTGACACAATCCCCAAGCAAGAGAGCTCAGCCACTTCTTCTGTAAATGGGCAAAGCAGTCAGCAAGAACTGGGGGGAAACTGAGGCAAGAGGTGTAAAACAATGGATTTGAGGGTCTCCAGTGTGACAGGGGCTGTAGAAACAACACCTGTCTCCTGGTATCAATTACTCAATGCTGATTGCCTCATCTGTCTTTTCTCCATTCAGATCTGCCCTGATCCAGGGAGAAGTTTTCATGTCAATGTTTCTGTACAAGGAAGGGATGCTGGGATACCTGCTTGAGTTGATGGGATAAAGGAATAAATCTTTTATTCGTGCCTTTTTCTCTAAGATGAACATTATCTTGTTCCAGGCCTTGCAAGGATTTTAGCTTTGTGTAGGGAAAAAAAAAAAAAGGGGAAAAATGGCACAAGCCAAAAGCAAGCCTAGATAACAAATCTATTATTCACCAGGTTTAACAGATACATAATAATTTAATTACCTTGAAGGAGGTTTTCATCTTTCCCTGCTCAGCCGACATGTGCGTGCATGTGTTTTTCTTTCTCCCCCAAACAAGCCTTTCATTAAAAGGATTTTCATCTGCTGCCTAAAAAGGGAAGAGAAGAAAAGATCTCGCACTGAGGTGTTTTATGTGGAGTTGTATGTGCTAATGACAGCAAAGCCCACATAAAAGGAACAACTGCTTCAAATATTCATTTGTCTGGAGTGATGTGGAGCCCTGTGAGCTGCGTGCTGGCAAGCAGCTGCTGAGGAGCAGAGCATGGCTTTGCTCCTGCCTTGGGCCAAACCAAGAGCTGTCCTGGTGGCCTCCATCACCACTGCACTGATTTAGCTCTGTCTGGCTGCTGGTCCTTCTTGGGAAGGTGTTTGTTGGGAAATGGGGTGGAAGGAAGGGGGGGAAAAGAAGGTGGAGGGTGATGATACCTGAACGGACAGGCATTCAACAGGCATTTGGACAATGTCCTTAATAACAGGCTCTAAATTTTAGTTAGTCCTGAAGAGGTCAGGAAGTTGGGCAGGATGGTGGTTTTAGGTCTCTTTGAACTGAAAATACAATATTTTATGCTCTATTAGGTCCCTTTGAACTGAAAACTATTCTATTCTATTCTTTTCTATTCTATTCCATTCCATTCCATTCCTATCCCATCTCATCCCATCCCATCCCATCTCATCCCATCCCATCCCATCCCATCCCATCCCATCCCATCTCATCCCAATTTATTTGTTTAATGTCCATGTCTCCTTATCATGGACTTGGTAGTAAACTCAGCAGTGCCTTCCCCAACCTGCTGCCCCCTCTCAAACTCAGAGGGGACTTTTCCCCAAGGTCTCCAAAACCCAGACATGTTTCCAGGCCCTCCAAATGTCCTGTTTTGTCCTTTCTTCCAGGTGCAGAAGGAAGTCACAGCACCCACCTGCTCCCAAAATGCACCCCAGTGAACTGGGTGGCTGCACTGGGGAGGGGACAGAGGGGACCTGTTGGGCCATTGGGGGAGCATGGCCAACTCCTTGCTGCCTTGCATCAAAAACCCTTCTGGTGATGCATCTTCAGCTGTTGCTGTGGCAACTGCTCAGTTTTCATCCCTCTCCTCCTTCCAGCTTCACTTAACCCATCTAGAGAGGCAACTGCTGGAAGCCTCAGCACGGGGAGAGGAGAAAACCCATCCCTACTCGAATGAATGCATCTCTCCTTTCTCAGGGGCTGCAATGACAGCTCCAGCCAGGCCAATCCCAGAGCTCCAAACCCTTTCCTGGCTTGTCAGTTATCCCTTCACTTATCCTGGCACCTGTCTGTCATTAAGGGGAGGGTGTGAGGTGGAGTTTCTATGGCAACTGCAGGCAGCTTGCTGGGCAAGGCAGGGGTGATGCCTTGAGAAGGCTGAGCTAGAACAGNGCACTGGCAGCCACGCCATGCAGATAGGTTCTGCACACATTTTGTGGCACCTGCAGCACAGGGGGTTGGTGTTTAGCATCTATGTCACTCCTAGAAGGGTTTCCAAGCACACGTGATGGAGTTTTGTCTGCTCTGCCTCGTGTCCAGGAAGGCAGGGGTAATCCAGGAGGAGGCTGCAGCTGATGGTTTGGATCCAGCTGTGCCTTGGAACTCCTGGTTTGGCATTTCAGGCTGTGACATTTCAGCCCCCATCCATCGTTACAGCACTTTCCCAGAAAAGGAGATGTGTCGTGTAGTGGGTACATCCTCTTCAGAGGGGGTGCTTCAGATAATGATGAGAGGAAATTAAACACAGAGATTGGAGGCTGGACAAAAGGCTCCCCTTTGTTCAGGGAGTCTTGTTAGAGCATGAAAATGCTGCTCAGAGCCAGTGTCAGAGCCACAGGTTTGATTTCAGCAGATGAGAGTTGTATTTCTGACTCTGAGTTGGCTTGGACGCGTTCACCTTTCCGTGCCCCTGATTCCCTCACACCTTCTGATTTGGGTAAGCACTTCCAGTTAATAGGAGCTTGTACCATCCTTAGTTCCTGGAGCTGTGATCTCACAGTGGGGGCTGCTCATGAGAAGCCTTTGAGCACGTACAAACAAATTAGATAATTTGCTGTTGTTTGCCAGTCACGGTGACTTGCACTGAGGTGAAGAAGAAGAAAGTGTGAAGAGGCTTCTTCTGTTATTTTTGGGTCTCTTTTGCCATCTCTGAGCCTTTCTGCCCTGCAGTCAGCCAGCTGGCAGGGGAAAAGGATGGTAACTTGTTCCATTTCTGCAGTAACTTTCAGCAGAGTTTGAGATGTATTAATTCTTAGAATCATGGAATGGTTTGGGTTGGAAAAGACCTTAAAGATAATCTCATTCCAACCACCTGCCATGGGCAGGGACATCTCCCACTATCCCAGGTTGCTCCAAGCCCTGGTAGCCTGGCCTTGGACACTTCCAGGGAACCAGAGGCAGCCACAGCTTCTCTGGGCAATCTGTGCCAGGGTCTCACCACCCACAGAATAAATAATTTCTTCTTAATATATATCTCACCTATCTAATATCTAATCTATTTCTGATCATTACGGTGGTGGATCTTCAGGAAATCTGTCCTGGTGCACCACAGCTCCATCCTTCCTCCTCTCGTTGAGACATCCAGCCAAACCACCACAGGAACTGAGAAATGATGGAAAAGGGTTTTTCTGAGAGAAGTACATCCTACCTTAATGCACATCTTGTTTTCTTAGAGCTCAGCCTCACCTTGTGAGTGACTAATCAAGGACCTGCTCGTGTGATTTCAAGGAGCAGCTCAGGGTTGGAATGAGAGATACAAGAAACATCTGACACTCAATACTGTGTCCCTGCTGTTTTTCATAACAGTTGGGCTGCTCATCTTTGTCATGCAGGATTATCTATCCCACAGGACAGAGTGATCTCAGAATGCAGCAGGGTAATGTTCATCTGTCCCCGCCAACACAGCATCCTTGAAAAAACACCGGGAAGAGCTTATGTTGTTTTGAAAGCCTAGCTCAGTGCAGTGCTATTGTAATGCCTCAAGTGGCTACAGGGTTTTCTGGCTCTTTGGATATCTGTCAGGACTGCAGGGATCCTTGTGGCACCCTGCAGTCTGAGGGAGGAAGGACAATTCCCCATTCAGAAAGTCCAGGGTGATGTCTTGGCTTGGAAGAATTTGCTTTTCGCCATTGTAGCATCAGCTGCATTCACTGCTTTGGGGGCTGGCCAAGGAGAAACATTCTCAGGATGTTGAGGCTGCAGATAAGAGGTGAGGCTGGAATGTGTGTCCTGCCTCTCTTGGGGCATCTCCAGGAGCCCAAACCCTCCTTCCCTGCCTGCTCTTTGAGCATGAGTTCATTTGCTTTGGCTTGGCTGTTATCTCATGCTGCCGTGGATCTCGGGGAGGGAGAGGATGATAAGAGCAGTGATATCATGATCCTTACCTTCCCACTGTGGAAGCCAAGCTATGATGATCCCCTGGGCTTCTGCCCTGGTTTCTACAGGAAGTGACCTCTGTGCAACCTCCAGCCCATCTGTTCCTCTGTCTCCTCCATCCACTGCCAAACTCACTGACCATTCTGGGCCTCGTTAGGCCAAAGTCTGGAGCTCTCAAAGTTCCGGAGAGTCTGGAGTTCTCAGGTTTCTACTGACTGTAAAAATGCACAGCTTTAGAGGAGAAATAACCTTTCAGTCACCTTAGGAAGAAATCACTACAGCTAGGGCTCAACCCTCGTTAGACCCCAGAAATCCCATGGGAGAGTGTTGTCATGGGAATGCCTCCCACTCCTGAGGAATCCTTAGTTGGATAATGTCCCTTATGTGTGCCAAACCCATTTCTTGGCACTGGTTAATAATGAACTTCGTTGAGGAGTGACAGGTCAATGTCATTATTGTAGAATCAAAGTGACTTGGGTTGGAAGGGACCTTAAACATCATCTAATTCCAACTGTGGACAGGAACAAACATGGAAGTTCTTGTGAACTTCTGGTGGAACTCCTTACAGAAGGACAGAAGGCTGGCTGGGGAGGGTGTAGATTTATATAGGCATAATTAGAGAAGGAATTAATTACTGTTTTATGAGCTGGCTGTGCTCTGCTCCATGCCTTCCATAGCTTTGCACAATCCAGTTTTCCTGTGTGAATTGTTTGGAAGATCTCTCTTACTTAACCAGGGCTTTCCTTTAACAAAAGACAGATTACCCAAGTAAATACGTGGTTTTCTTGTCTCTTGCACACACACCACCTTCCTCAATGCACATATTCATATTATTTATGATTTCCAAGCTCAGGAAGAATCAGGACTGAGGCTGCTCATGTGTCCCCAGTAGCCTCTTTCCAGCGAGCAGATGGACCTCATGACAAAACCATCTACTATTTTTGTCACTGGTCCACTCCCCTAATCCAGTGACCAGAAGGCTCCTGCTCTCTGGATCATTACTTCTCCTTCTGAGAGTGTGTCAAAGCAGCAAAGGGCTGAAAGAAAGCTAATGTTGTGTCTCTATTTAAAAAGGATAAATGTGGCGCTTGGATAATTATGGCAGCCTGACCTTGATCCCCGTGAAATAATGGACCAGCTAAGAAAGACTCTATTAATAAAGAATTAAAGGAGGGTAAAATCATTAATGTTCATCAGCAGTGATGTGTGGACTGACTTCAGAGGCAGAACAGTCCTGGGTTAGGATCAAGCTCTCAACAGACCTGGGTCATTTCCCAGCACTGCCTGTGTGGCCTTGGGGGAATCACTTTGCTCCCAATCACCAGGAGTGGGCAGTGAGCCATGAGAGGGGAGGTTGCTTATCTGCATTTAGATCCTGCTTTTGAGCAGCCACTCTCTGGTGATCAGCATCACTCATCACTCCCCAGCCTCCACAGCACCGAGGCCAGGGACCCAGGGCAGCTGAGCTGATGATCTCCTGTCCATCAGTGAGGAGGCTCTGCTAGAGATTTCCCAGAGAAACTTTGGATGTCTCATTCCTGGAAGTGTTCAAGACCAGGTTGAAGTCATCTGGGATTGTGGAAGGTGTCCCTGCCCAT
>VYZP01019813.1:0-11437 GCA_013400635.1 Hypocryptadius cinnamomeus
CACCACCCTCACAGGGAAGATTTTCTTCCTAGTATTCAGTGGAGGATGCAGTGGAGAGAAGAGAATCTCCTCCATCAGCTTGCTGGCCACTCTTTTTTTGCTGCAGCCCAGAATTCAGTCTGTGAATCCACATTTCTGAGCTATGTCCATTGACACTCAATTAATTTTCTTCAGGGCTGCTCTCAAAACATTCTGATAAATACCTGGTGGTTGTGGGGCCATCTTCAAATCCCCATTGCCATGGGGATATACTAAACCCTAACCTGTGCTTATCACACACTACTAAATACTATAAAACAACACATAAAACAAAACAAAAACCCCCAAAAATAAATCAACAACTACCCCAATCACTCAATACCTCAACCAATACCCCAACTACTCAAGTTATAATAAAACCAAACAAAGCCACCAATTTCATGTAGTGGTTGTGGTTTGTTAATTTGAGATTTTGTTAATTTTGAGATTTTTTGGTTAATGTATTATCGAGTGTGGTGGTTTAAGGTTGGTTAATTATTAGTGGATTTATTTTTTTGTTGTGAGGTAGGACCAGGAAAAAGGTAAAGTAGGTTTAAAATTTTAAAGGGTATAAAGA
The DNA here is from genome assembly GCA_013400635.1 of Hypocryptadius cinnamomeus. NCBI lineage: Eukaryota > Metazoa > Chordata > Aves > Passeriformes > Zosteropidae > Hypocryptadius > Hypocryptadius cinnamomeus. The sequence continues at coordinate 596 of VYZP01019813.1, forward strand.
AAAATTTATTAATAGAAACTAAAAGAAAGAATAATAAGAATTAGAATAAAACTTTTAGAATATTTTTCTTTCTTTTATAACTTCTTTTTCTATTGATAATGAAAAGAAATAAAATTCAAAATTTTAGTTAGTTTACTATTTTTAGAATAGTTTTTTTTTTACTTTATTTAGGGAGAGAAGTTCTTTTTGTTAATGTTATGGAGATTGTTTTTATGAGGAAAAAATAGGTTTTTTGTGGTTTTTATTTTTTTATGAATAGTAGTTGTTTGGGGAAATTTGTAATTGTGAAGCTTTTTTAATTTTTTATAAATTTTTTACAGTTGTGTTTATGGGTTTTGTTAATTTATGGGGTATTGTTTTATTGTCCTCTGAATGACAGTGACAGTGACCTGTCAGCCTGTAACATCTCTGGACGTTGATATAATCCAAAGCCACAGGTCCTATAAATGTGTGGAACCTCTTACTACACAGGTAACTGGAAATTTATGGGGCACCACTAATCATATTTAATTCACATCAATCCCCAGTGAAACCACTGGAATCACTGAGACATATTTCAGAAATGGAATGAATTTCAAAAATATAGCCACTTTTTCATCAAAACCCCTACAAAATCAATCTTCCACTTCAGAATATAGCCCTAAGGCTTGAAGACGATTGAAATTACTTAAATGCAGAAAGAATCTTTAATTACATGCTCATTTGAGAGGAGGAATGTAAGAATGTGTCCCTGGATTCATTTTTCAGACTGCTTTAGTAGTCTTTGTGTAGAACATTCTCCTCTGATGGTGGACTTGAAAAATACATCCAACATGGAAATTTTCCTTGTGAAGAGACCCCATTTCAATTATAGCTGTCTGAGTAAAAGTGAAATAAAATATTCCTGTACTGGATGAAATCATGATCCATCCTTTGAGCTGTCTGTGACAGTGACAAGCCTGTGACAGACCTTTCCAGTTAGGAAAGACTTGTGGAAGACACACACTGGGCTGCTCCATGGAGAGGGGCAGCTCTTCATGCGATGGACACGGCCTCAGGTCAGATTTTCAATGTCACAGGAAATTTTAGGACCATGTCCTATGATTCCAGCATAAAATGGGACAGGTCTGGTTTGGCTGTCAGCAGAAGGAGTCTTGAAGCTGTCAGCTCTGGGATAATTTAATCACATGGATGCTTTCTTCCTAATCCCCATTTCTTGGTTGTTTTATCTCTGGAGCAGAGAATGTAAATCCTTCCCCCCCCCACTCCCAAAACCATTCAGTATTTTTAAGCCATAATATTTAACTCTGCACGTGCTTTTGAAATCTTGGCTGGCTTCAGTTTTTTGCAGGAATTGGTTACCTTGGCTGTGTGGGAAAGGAATCAGCTCGTATTTCTGTGACTTTCACACATTTAAGGGCCAGATGGGATCATTAGCTCACTCACTTCGCTCTTTTACACAGCCTGTGGGATGGGATTCACCTCCCAGTTATTTGAGGAATGAAGTTAGAGTTAGAATACCAGTGCCAAAATGAGCTGTCTTCCCTCTGCTCCTTTTGCAGTTAATGAAGAGGGATCACTTCTTTCACAGGGTAATTCATTCTTCCCTGTGATAGATTTGGGTATAGGATGTATAAATTACTGGGGCTGTGGCCTTCTCACAGGGGGTTCATCATCCAGTCTTTGCCTGAGGAATGTCAGCACTTCGTGCATGAAAGTGTCAAGAAATGGAGAATCCACTTTTTTCTTTCTTGTGCTACTGATTTATCACCCTTGGTCTCAGAAACCAAACTCCAGAGGTGTGACTGGCTGGGCTGATATTAGTCATAAGGGAATTTTGTGTAAGTAGCCCAGGGGAAGAGACACAGCTTGCACCATGATGAATCCATCTCCATTCCCTGTTACTGGCTGGCTGATATCCCAAAAGGCTGAGTAAAGAGCAAAGATCTCCAGAATGAGGTGATAGCAATGACTGCTGACAGGGAAAGGTTTCTGCAAGGGCCAGAGGGAGGAGATGGATGTGGAGGGATGTGACAGATGAAGAGTAAATGAGTGTTGAGAAAAGGTTTGTTCAGAGAAATCAGGTTGTGGTGAGCTGACCTCGGCTAGACACCATGTTCCCACCAGAGCCACTCCATCATTCCCCTCCTCAGCTGGACAGGAGAGAGAAAATACAAAGAAAGGCTTTTGGGTCGATGTAAGGACAGGGGGAGATCTCTCATCAGTTGCTGTCACAGGCAAAGCAGGCTTGACTTAGGAAAAAAGAATAATTTAATGTATTACCAATAAAATCAGAGCAGGGTAATGAGAAATGAAAACCAAATCATAAAACACCTTCCTCCTACCCCTCCCTTCTTCCCAGGCTCAGCCTCACTCCTGAATTCTCTGGAGAGGAATTCTCTGGCTGGAATTGCCTCCCTCAGACATCACTCCCTCCCTTCTCACAGAAGCCACCCCAGAAGTCCCCTGTTACCAAAACCCGGCCTCTCAAACCAATGCACAGAAACACCCTGCTACTAAAACAAGAAGACTGATAAAAGTTAATGATGACTAGTTTAAAATCAGTAAAATCAAGCTTGTTTAATTACAGACCAAATAAATAACCTGAATAATTAATTATGAGGAGATAAACTCACAGCCAAACATGTTTTAGAGGGATAATGCTTATCTGAGATGGCATTTGGGGATGACCAGTAGTTATATTCCACTGAAAATCAGTGGATAATAGTGGACATCTGCAGCAGTGTCAAACAGCACAAACAACTAAGTAAAACTGATGACAATGACAAGGTACAGACCAATGAAAATGCAGAAGAATCTGTACTTTCTCTGTCAGCTTCTTCTGAAAAATGCAGGATTGGTCAGTGCTTGAGCCAGACTTGCTGTTAAAATTATATTCTCTGCCACATTACAGTGCCAATGAAGATATTTTTATAACATTTTTGACTAGAAAATAATTACATGAACAGGGAATAGCCAGGGAAAAGGTAAAGAATATACTTTCATGTCCTGATATACATTAATTCAGACACCATGTCTAACCCTCTTTGACTGCACAGCTAAATGGAAATAGAAACCCTAAACTCTGAGTCATGGGCTTTTCTCTCTTGATCAAAAAGTCTGTGGGATTTGTAACTCAGATGTTGAGTACCTATAAGAGATGGTCTGGTTAGATCCTTTAAGGATTTGTCTGAAATAATCCAAGTAGTTTGTAAAGGATCATGTAGTTAAATCCTGGTCCCTCCCCTAATCACTGGTCCAAGTGGATTTTTTTGATATGGAATGAGATATACCCAACATTCATGAGGGTCAGGGTGGCCTGCAGATGAGTCAAGCTGGTATCCTCCCACTGTCCAGCACTGCTGGGGTCACTCCTGATACCCTGTAGACATTCCTGCTCTCCCCACCCCTTCTAGCCCAAGAGAGATGTGAAGAAATTAAAAGTGATTGAGAAAAGGGCTACCAAAATGGTCAGGGGCACAGCGCAACACGCTGGGAACTGCCAGCCAGGAAATTCCCAGTTTATACTGATCCATGGGATTTTCCCACACCCACCTGCACAGCTTTGTACTTTGTCATAGGGACACACCCTCAGGGAATAAAAAAAAAAAAAAGAAACCAAGAAGTTGGGGTTATATTCCAAATCAGTTTGTGGTGGTTGTGTGGTTATGCTGAGTTACATGAGTCATATCCAGCATCCTGAGAGTGTGCAATGATTTAAAGGAATGTTTCTCTGGCCTGGCATGGAGAAGGAACAGATTAAATCACATTTTGAGTTTCCTTTCATGCTTGTTTGTGTGATGCTGCATCCTGAACACTTGTCTTGGCATTTTTGATTCAGCCTGGGTGTAGAGCAGCGATGCTCCCGCTGTCACAGCGTGCACTATTGATTTATCACGCTGAAGTGAGTACAACTGAAACATGGAGATTCATTAGGAGAGACCATTTACGCCTCTGGACTCGATATGTTTTCAAAATGATACTCTACAACCTCATTAGTGTCTTGTTCTCATTCATGGATTCACCTGTCGAGCGACAAGAAAAGAAACAACAGGAGCAGAAAATTGATCCTCGGCACTGGTGTCTGATTCTTTGGGAATTCAGCATTTGCCTCATCATTCCAGGATGCCAGGTGGATTCAATAAGTGCAGTGAGGCTCTAAAGTAGAAGTATTGATGGCTCAAACATTGAGGAAAGAGGTTAAAAGGTACAGGATTAGTCCAGCACCTTTCTTAAAAGTACAGCAGCTGCCTTTGTGTCATTCCTCATATGCTCTCAGATAAAAAAGAACATATTTTGATTATTTGTAACAGTGTTTTGGTCTCTTATGATCCCTTGAATAACTCCCCATGAATTTTCCAAAAGGTAGTCACAGAGCCATTTTTCATTCCTTTTTAAGGGATGTATTTTCTTCGGGACACATGAGTAATCCTCTCTCATGTTGTCTGCCTTAGATCTCTTTTAGCACTGAAAACTACAAAAAGGTAAATTAAATGGATCCATTTAGATGCTTTTAATTAGCAGCCAACGTCAATGAGAAACTTTCAACTGGATTTACCCAAAGGGAATTGCTAAAAGATTTATGGAGAGAAGTGAGATTTTTATTGAAATGCCTCTTTTTACTATTTTTCCTGGACAGTGTTTGTATGAAGTTGATAATTCCCATGTTCACAGCTGAATCTCTCTCTTCCCTGTTTCATGATCTCCCTGAAATATGCTCTAGGCACACTCTCCTCAAGACTGAGGTTTTAATGGTTTAGGAAAAACGTTCAGATGGGATTAAAAATGTTGGGAGCACAAAGACCTGTGGAGGTTCCGCTCCCAAACCATCAGGAACCTACTCCTCTGCAGAGCTGGGGCATGGATGCACAAACTCCCTGGATGTGAACGGGAATTCTCATGGGAGGGTTGGTGCAGTGACAGTGACAGTGGTGAAGATAAATTTGGAACACGAGGATGAGATTCATTCGTAGCTCCAGACATCAATGTCTGACTCGGCCTCCCTTGGGACATGTTGGATTAATCCTGAAATATGCCAGCTGAGTGACTCTCGGGTAACATCACCTCTCATCTGGCAGGAAGGATTCAGAACTGGCTGGATGGCCAGGCCCAGAGAGGGGTGGTGAATGGTGCTGCATCCAGCTGGAGCCAGTCCCCAGGGGTGTCCCTCAGGGCTCTGTGCTGGGGCCAGCTCTGTTNGTGCTCAGCTGGGATTGGGCTCTTCCTCCAGGCAGCAACTGACAGAAACACAGGACACAGTCTCAAGCTGCACCAAGACAAGTTTAGGTTGGATATCAGGAAAAAGTTTTTCACAGAAAGAGTGATAAAGTTCTGGAATGGCTGCCCGGGGAGGTGGTGCAGTCACCATCCCTGGGTGTGTTTAACAAAGCCTGGATGTGGCACTGGGTGCCAGGGTTGAGTTGAGATGTTGGGGCTGGGTTGGACTCAATGATCCTGAAGGTCTCTTCCAACCTGGTCATTCTGGGAATTCTGTGATTTATCCTGGAGTTGTTTTTGGGGAAGGAATGACTGGGAGAAGTAGTTAAACTATTTAGGAGTGAGGGGTTTCCCTTGGAAGGAACCCTGGGGCTTTCAGCTGTGTTTTGGAAGGTGGGCAGTGCAGGGCCGTGTCTGCAGAGAGCTCCTGGTGTAGAGAACTGAGAGCTGCAGGACAGATTCAGCAGAAAATCCATGCAAGAGTTGCAGGACAGATGCAATAATTGCAGGATGTCACCTTGTAGGGTCTCTGTAGTTTTCCAGGTGTGAAAGGAACCAGCAGCAGCCCTTCCATCTGTCCAGATCCAGGGCTAGCTCTGACCTTGATGCCTTGGTCACACTTATGGACTGCACACAAGGCTCTGTGTGCACATGCCAAGGTTTTCAGTGGAGAAGGCTGAAGATCAGCTCCTGACCTTCACCCTGAAGTGATTTATGAGGGCTTGACTCCCGAACTTCACCCTGCGGTGATTTATGAGACCTCAGCTCCTGAACTTCACCCTGGGCTGATTTATGAGAGCTCATACACTCATGTCCCCCAGCTTTGCTGGGAGGATAATCCCAGAGGAGTGACAGAGCTGGGAGTCTGGCTGGCAGCTGCCTGAGCCTCGGGGTGGAGTTTGGCTGAACTCAGCTTTTCCCTTCTGCAGGATGGTGCTGATAATCCTCTTACCTGCTGAGAATTTTGTGTTCTCCTCCAGAGGAAAGCACAAGGTGGGAGTGTTTGGTGCTGATGACCTAGTGAGAGTTTTGCAGACACATTTTTGTCACTCAGAGATGCTGTTTGGTGCTGGTGACCCAGTGAGAGTTTTGCAGACATATTTTTGTCAGTCAGAGATGCTGTTTGAAGCCTGTGCCAGCTGCCCTCTTGGGAAGAAGGAGGACAATGCACATCAGTGTCATCTTTAGAGAGAAAATACTCCAAAAAGGGTGGAAGAAGGCACTATCAGCAGAAGAAATTCACATTCTCAACCAGCTGAAAGAGAAAACAATGTGCTTAACAACTATTTGAAGAAATACAGATAATACAGCAACAAACAGAACCAGGATACTCATCAGGGAGGAATTTGTCTTTTATTAGGTCCAGGGTGTTCTCATCTGGAATGGGAACTGAACAATCTGCAGAAACACCCAGGCAATGCAACTGCAGGGACACACTATCAGTGGGCTTTAATAATGAGCTGCTCATGGAAAGGGCTGCCCTGGAGGAGGAAGCTCAGGGCTGAGCTGAAGATATTTAGCAGATGGGGAGGATTATTCTAATCCTTAGCCAAAACAGAAAATATTTAATTCTGCTCTAACCAAACCAGAGGCCCAAGTAGAGTGGCCAGCCTGGAGGTGTAACTGGAAGGAATATTATGGTAATGGAAGAGAGAAGAGGTGAGAACAGCTTGAGAACTGCTGGGTTAGAGGTTCTGCAGGACAGGAGAGAACTGGTTTTTTATTTGGTAAAAAACCTAAGCCCCTTGAGGTTCACCCTCAGGTAGATCATTCATCCAGACAGCAAACCATAGATAGACTCCTACAATGGTTTGGGTTGAAAGGGGTCTATGTCCACCCCACATCTTCCTCTATCCCAGGTTGCTCCAAGCCCCATCCAACCTGGCCTTGGGCACTTCCAGGGATTCAGGGGCAGCCACAGCTTCTCTGGAAACCTGTGCTGGGACCTCAACATCTCCCAGGGAACAATTTCTTCCCAATATCCCATCTAAACCTTCATCTTGGGATTGTTATGGGGCTCTGTTAGGAGTTAGCTGGCTTGACTCATAAAATCTAAAGATGATGTGTGGGCTGGTCCTAAAGGGCTATAAGGAGCACAATTACCATCAAAATTAATCACTCAATGCTGGAAATTAATGTTTAACTTCTGGGATGAGATTCTTGGTTTTTAGGAAGCCAGACAATCCCCACTTAAATTCTGTGGAACTCATACAGGATGCTGAGTACATGGAGCAAGAAGTCTCATGTTTACACTCAGTCCTCTCTTTCTAGAGCTGTAGTGTTTTGGCTAGGATGGTTCTTCAATCTGTATATTTTTTTAACCACTTTAGCTTTAATATTTTGAAATGTAGTGATGCTGGACATGAGCCAATTACACATTTTTTTACCTAACACTGGGCATAACCCACAGCAGACCTAAATGTCAGTCAGTAGAAGGCTGGAATCAAATTTAGAGGCAGAGGGAATTTTTTATTTGCCTCCTGAAACCAGTTGGGTGAAAGAAATCATCTGCTGAGAAGCCATGGAAGCTCAAAGGGCATTTGGACACCGTGGGTGAAGATTTGTCATCTCTCTCCAGCTCACACTGGTGTTCTTAGTCCAGCAAGCTCAGCCATGGCCATTAACATGCAAAACACACGTGCTCCTTAATTATGAAGTGATATTTTTGGATTATCATGCCCAGCTAGGAGAAGTCTACATTTGCTGCAAAGAAATCTGTGGAGGGCATCAGCAACATGAGGGGAGCAAATGGAATATTGTGAAAGCTTTGCTGCAGCACAGCTGCTTTTCCCATCACATTTTACTTGTTTTAGAAAGTTTGCAATCCCAAAATATACAGGGCATGGAGGAATCATGTAAACACAAATCTAGGATAGCAGGAAAAACATGGCTTAGTGCTCTGAGGGCAGAAAACCTGGAAAATGGAACACTGGTCAATGGTTGTCTCCTGTGAAGGGATCACAGGGTGAGGTTAAAAGGCTGAAGGTTTTACAGTGTTTTTTAATGATTTCTGCAGTGTGAGATCCAGGTTTTTGGATTGGTCTCAAGTCTGATATAAATAAATGCGTTTGGAAAGTGAGCTGTGAAACCTCAGCTGATTCACAAACTGGCTTCTCTCAGCTGCACAAACCTTAACCTGTGTCAGGATCCAGCCCATGGAGGAGGTCAAAATACTCTGCTGGTGTTGAGTCCAGCCCACCTTCATTTTTTACATTTTCGGTATTTTCCGAGGCTGGCACCAGCTGTTGGGACAAGAAGACAAGATAGGCAGGTTTGAGTTATTTTTATCCCCACAGCTGTTCAATCAGACTCATTTAGCAGCTCAATTCTGTGGATAATCTCAATGTAATTAGAAGGTTTAGGTAAAATTCAGAAATGTACTTAAAATTTTGGTAATCATTATTCTAGAATCAGCACCAGTTACAAGCACATAATTATGCTTGGTGTAGTACAAACTCATTATGGGATATAATTCTGGCCTATGTCATTTGCAATAGAGCTAAAAATTTTCTTTTTGCACAAACCCTGTTTCATAAAGAATTTTTTTTTTTTTAAATCTGTCAGTTAAAGGACTGGGGATGTTCCTGTACAGTTCACAATTTAAAAAAAAATAAGAAGCTGATACTTTTGAATAGTCTTCTAAGGGCGCATTGCTGATTTTGAACAGATTGTTGTTAACAAATTATTCTCCATAAAAGAGAATAATTAGAATGAGGGTTAATTAGCATGAATGAGTTGCCACAAAATAATTTTTCCCCTTTTTAGTTCATCAAGAAATTAAAGTTTTGGGGGCTGACCCAAATAATTTCTTTTCCATATTTCTGGTGGGATTTTTTTTTGGCACTGCAAAGAAAACAAGATTTAGCTATTAAGTTGTGAAAAACAGAGATTGAATGAATGAGGGATCTGGCAGGAAAGCTCCCAGTAGCTTGAGGGAGAAGTCAGAATTCCACTGGTTTCCAGCCCTGTGTTCCACCACTGGCTCATCCTCCCTCCTTAAGACCTCTTGCATTCTCTAGCAATTAAATATGTGGCTTGAAACACAGATATCTTTCAATTAATAAAATCATTTTTTATTAATTCTCCCCCTTCATCATTATTTATTTAGAATGACACAGTTCTTAGCTGCTGCTCTCACAAACTGTTTGTGATCTGCCACCACACCCCCAGCCAAGGAATATTGATAAGTTGTTTTCCCCACACTTCATCTTATTTATTTCACCTACCAGACATGTTCGTGTAGTCACTTCCTACTCTGGTGCTGCTCTGTGCAGAAAAAAACCCAATAAATTAAAAATATGTTAAGTGAGGGGGTAAAACCTATGAAAACATCATTATGGATCAGCCCCCAGATGGGTATCTTGTCCTCAGTATGTCTAAAGCACCTTCCCAGAGACAGGTGTTGGAATAGGAGAGGTTTCCTTCACACAGTCTCCTAAATTCCCCCAGGATGGGGCTTGGGTGTGAATGGAGGCTTGGAGAACATCCTGAGATGTGTTTGCCTGGTTTATGGATTTTCCTTTTCTGAATATCTCCAATTGTTTTTTGAACTTGTCTGACCATTTGCTCCAAGCTCCTTCAGAGAGTTCCACAGCTCCACATCCTTTTTTCTGGCATCTCTTTTGTTTGTTTTGGGCTGGGCACTCACTGATTTGATTTGTTGTGAGGTAATTACTACCCAAGAACAGATTTGCTGCCTTTTCATCTTCTCAGCCACTGCTCACGTCACTCTGGGTTATACAGGTGTCCATCATCCCTTCCTCACTCATCCCACTGCCAGGCTGGATTCCAACCTGTCCTTTTACTCCTTATGCCAATACCATCAATCCATGATGGATCATCCATTCAGTGACGGATTTTCCATGAAGATTTTACAGAATTATTATAACGTGACCAGAACCACACACAATTTTCAAGATGTGAGGACATTACCCGTAGAAAAATGCCTTCTATTTTCTTCTTCATTTCCCTAGAATATCTCAAATTTCATTTGCTTTTTCGACTGATACTTCTGCTGAATTGACATTTCCATAACAGCATTGCTGGCTCAAGACCTCATTTTTCAGTGCTAGCAGCTGTGCCAGAGTCTGCCATCATTCAATCTCTCACCTGCTCTCTTGAACACGCCTTTAGGGACTGGAAAGGGCTCTCAGGTCTCCTTGGAGCCTTCTCTTCTCCAGGATGAATAAACCTTTATATCCACAGGAGAGCTGGATGCTGTGAATGGATTTGTTTGAATGCTGGTCCCAGGAGCCCCCAAATTTACATCAGGACCCGTTCTCCTATGACTTTTCCAAACATTTATCACAGCACTGGGTAAGGCGAGGGTGGAAAAAGGCTGCCATGGGTTTTAAAAGGAAAAATCATCATTTAAATTAACAGCAAAATACACAGACCTTCAGCATAAAAAAATTATACATCTCACCCACTCACCTTAAAAATTACAAAGCTAGTATTCAGTAGAGTCAATAAAAGTTCAATTTTCTTATATGTAATCCACTGTTGGCTGAAGAACATTAGCATTTCAAATAGATTTGCTCATTAAAATGAAGATATCTTTTGATAAAATACCATTTCCTGGGATTTCAATTCTTGCACTAAGAAATGGAAAGAAGTAAAGGCAGAATTCAGTGGAAATCCCCTTCC
>VYZP01019815.1:2064-24915 GCA_013400635.1 Hypocryptadius cinnamomeus
CATGAGAAAAAGCTGTATGGGATTGTCCTCATGAACTTTGAATGTCTTTCTAATGTTGGCTGAGAATAGTTCAAACCACCTATAAATCTAGCTGCTACCCTGCTTGAATAAAAGCTGCTTTCTTAAATTAAACTGCTGCAGCAGGCAGGCTGTAGAATATTTTCGTTTCTTTATTTCTGTGCATAGCCCCACCTGGTAAACCTCACTTCTCTATTCCCTTGTCCAGTGATGTGATAAGGCATTTGTTCAGCATTTCAGCTGCATGTCTAATGGAAAATATTGGGATTTCCCACTTGGACCAAACGCAAGACAATCCAGTCTGGTATTGTGTCTCCAAAAGTGAACTGTTTTCATGAAAATGGGAACAATCTGAATTCCTCCTGACCTCTATGAAACACTGGCTCCAACATGGGCAAAATACGTAACATGACTTCCACTAAATTCATCTCAAGAGAACAAAAACTTTGCTAAATATTCTGAAGCAATTTCGTAGACCTGTGATGTTTTGTCACAGCCTCCTGTGTGAAACAGTGTTGTTAATTTCTTTATTATCACATTCAATATCCCCATCGTTATTGTGGTGTAGGAGAGCAGAAGTTCCTGATCTCCCATCTTCAATCCATGTATTAATGTGTACATTCTATTATTATATTCTATTACTACTATTTTATATTCTGTCATTATCTATACCTGCTTCTGTAATAATATCACTGTATTTACCCATGCCACCGTCTCATTTTGTGTTGTTCTAAGATAATTTATTGCAACTGCATTTACCCAAAGCAAACAAATCCACACCCAAAATAATTAATGAAGCCTCAAGACCTTTCATTGCAAGTTTTCCATGTTTGGACTAAAAGTGCTAATTAATTAGTCAATATATTGGGCTAATCGCCTAGCTGGATTTGCAGAAAAAAAATATTAGCAAATGTGTTAAATACCATCAAACACAAAAACATTCCCCTGAAATATGAAGCCAATTTTATTTAATACGTGAAGATTAATTTAACATACTGCTCCATTTTGTCTTTTTTTCTCTTTTTTTTTGGGCCAGTGTTTAGAATTGAATTACTTCAGTAAATACCTTGATTTCTTTAATTCATTGCCCTAGTAGGTGCCTGGGAAATGTTTTTTATAAACATAAACACACTTTGTGCAGCTTTTGTTTTTTTCCTAGGAGGTTGAGACTTTGGAGTCATTAGATTCTGTAGGTACAACTAATAAAATTCTAAAATGTTACACAGCAACTCTGTTCAGTGCACACAGGTTCTTTCCAAGGACCACCTAAAATAGTCTACAATATTTTCAGAAACTCAACAGACTTTACAATTCTGCTAGACATCCTAGAGAGAAAGGGCAGTGCAAATACAACACCTCTGCTCACACTGTATTGATTTCGTACTGGGCATACAAAGTTTGGAAAGGTGGGGTTTGGGGTTTATTTCTCATAATATGTCAATCACTGGGATGTCATTTGCATCTTTAACTTAGTGAAAAGGAAAAAAATTAAGCACAAATTGCAGAAGGGTCACAGGTTTTACTTTCATTACAATGTCTGGACAGCAGAAACACTCCACTACAAACTGACAGAGGAATTAACAGAGGACAGAAAAATGTGTGCCAGAGTGTTGAAGCACCCGGGTACAGATTTCATCTCATTGCAGGATCTTCCCATTTTAATAATTTTTTTTTTTACTTTTGGGTTTGGTTTGGGTTTGTTGGGGTTTTTTGTTGTTGTTGTTGTTGTTGGTTTTTTTTGTGGGTTTTTTTTTTTTGTGGAATCCCTACATGCAATAAGCTTTTCATTCTTACAGAGCATGCTTATTTCAAAACTTTTCTATAGGTGAGTCTGTGCGTGTGGTTCCTAAGGATATCCATGAAGCCTCCCTCCTAATAACCCCAAGGGAATCTCAGTAAGATTTTGTGGTTTTCCATGATGGAAAAAAATATATCAGCAAGTTGAATGAAGGCAAAGACTTACCAAATCAGAGCAATACATGAAAGCACAGAGAAAAACACCTTCAGTACACTAAAAAATTCATCACTGGTTAATGACAAGAATATGGAGAATGCTCATTGCTTGGTTTGCATAAGAAGGCACAAAAGTAGGTGTTTTCCTTTTTGTGGTATTTTCCTTTTTCCTTTCCTTATTTTCTCAATCTTTAATATTTTTTTTACCATTGGTGATATGGGGGAAAGCCTGCACACCCACACTGGTGAAACTCAGATTTAGCCTACCTATGGTTTATGACAGAACACTCTCAGTATTTCAGGGCTTTACTGAATGCCTTGTCATGCAGGTTGCTCAAAGACTGAGGAAAATTAGGAGTAGAAAACAATGCCATGTATAATTGAAATTCAGCTCAGTGCCAACTGGATGTGATAAAAAGATCAGAGAAACCTGCATCAAAATGTTCCAGCAGCCAGACAGGGGGAGAAGTACACCCACCCACCTTTGAGGAGATGTTTCTGAAATTAAAAGATGTTTTAATACCAATGATTTTTTTCTTTTTTCTTTCTTTTTATTTTTTTTTTTTCTTTTTGCAGGGTGTAAAGTAAGTGTGTTTCAAATATATTACATACTCATACAGCTGTATGGAGGTTAAAAAAAAATGCAGATCAGCCCAGGGACAGCTGTGCCACTGACAGAAACCGGAAATCCCCACCGGAAAAAAGGTGGGGATCATGTAAGCCACCTCCTCTTCTGAATTCTTCTGCCATCATTTCAGAGCTGTGTCTCGTGGGAACAGAAGGGTTTACTTCACTGGAGGGAATATTTTACCCCTTGTGTGGACCTCCCTGTTCAAATAGCTAATTTTCCATTTTTTCTCTCATAAAATTGCAGCATATTAAAATTATGGGAGAAGTTGGGGTTTGGTGTTGGTTTTTGGGGGTTTGGGGAATTTTTTTTTTAATTGGGATTTCTTTAAAATAGAGCTGGGGAAAGGTTTTAAGACACAGGTATTGGTGGGAAGGTATTACTGTGTCTGTAAACCTCATTAAAATACCAGTGAATTTAATGGGCACGTCCTCTTTTACAGAGTAAAATGATAGATGACTTTTGAGATAAAATTATGGCTGTTCTGTGCTGCTGGACAAAATATTTCCTCCTATAGAACCAGGACACTAAGAAAATGTAAAAAGCAGATATTTTAAGAAGTTGGGTGAAAAAAAAAATAAAAAGAAGACAGTATCCATTTTGCAGCTATGCACTGTAATTCCATGATTATGAATTCAGATTCAATATGCTGAGATATTCTAACTATTTTTTCTTATTCCCAATGCAACTGCTAGAGTCACAAAAGCAGCATCAGGTTATCCAGTTCCTCCTCCTGGAAGATCGTTTTTCTCCTTCTAAGCATACCAGTATCGATTACTTTACATGGCTCCAGGAAAATGGAACCTCAGCACCTGTAACCCCACTCCTTTGTGAGAAAGGAAGAGTGAGGAAGCAGCAACTTCCATCCCTCAGGGAGCAGGGATGATGCCAGGGGATGTTCCTGCTGTGCTGGGGAAGATTCTCCTTTGGCTGAAAACTCTGTTAGCTCTTAGCATCAGTTCTGCAAAACAGCTGGGACACCTCAAAGTGTCTGAACCCTCTTGAACTGAACTCCCTGCTTCAGGGAATCATGCTTATCAGCAGTCTGGCTGTGTCTGGTCACAAAGATACTTAAAGAAATTGCAGTGTTCAAATCAACACTGGCTTTCTGAAACTGTTTATGCTCTGAGTTTAAAGCAGACTGAAGCTCTGGTTCATCTTCCTTAGGGCACAGTGGCATCTAGTGGTCCTACATGGAGTGGGTGACAAAGTCAGAAATTATATTAAAAAATAGCTTTATTTTCCTTCCTTTTCTTTTCTTTTTTCTTTTCTTTTCTTTTCTTTTCTTTTCTTTTCTTTTCTTTTCTTTTCTTTTCTTTTCTTTTCNNNNCTCGAATTTCCTTTCCTTGAATTTCCTTGAATTTCCTTTTCCTTTTCCTTTTGCTTTTCCTTTTCTTTTCCTTTCCTCTTTCCTTTCTTTCCTTTTTTCTATTCAATAATTTTTTTGCAAGCAACTCTTACAATTAATTGGGCTTGGGAATATATTAAGCGTGTGCTCAAATTTCGCCACTAGAGAGCTGGGCAAGCACTTCAGGAAAGGAACTGGAGCACTTCTGCTGTCCAGTGACTTAACTTCAACTCCATTAAATTAATGTATTTTCAAGTTGGATAGAATGTGACTATCACCTTTACACAGATAGCTAAGTTTTGGGTTTGGCTAATGCCAGAAGTAGGAGTGATTGAAAGCTTTAAGTAGCCACATATTTGAGAAATTTGGCACTTAAAATAATATATATTTGTTACTATATATTCAGCTTGATAAAATTTCACACACTAAAAATTTTTCCATTTTTTTCCCAGGGGTTTTTGCCAGCATTTGTCACAATGGTGAGGGATAAAGAGCATTTCTGCTGTTGAAGCTAAAAAAAAAACAAAAGGAAAAAAAAAAAAGTGGACCAAGCAAGTATTGTGAGACTATTAATGAAAAGAGATTTAGCCAGAGAAATGGTCTGCAACTAAACATATCTAGACTTCTGAGAAGAAAACATACTCCAAAGCTAATTTTCCTTTCGTTATGGTAAAGGTCTAGGCAGTATCCATGGGCATCTTTCCATTTCTGACAGCTTGCTTTGGTAGTGCAGGGAAAAAAAAAACAAAAACAGCTGAGATAATAGGTTGGCAATGCCTGATGGCTGTCTTAGGTTGGAAATGCAAGATGTGGCAGGGGGGGGTGTTCTTTTTTCATCTGTCAGAGCTGGGGCAGNTGACCCATGGGCTCAGCTCCTGCTCTGACTCTGGCAGTGTTGTTCTGTACGACTGCAATTTTATTTTTATTTTTCCTCATAAAGAACTGTTATTCCTACTCCCATATCTTTGCCTGAGAGCCCCTTAATTTAAAAATTATAACAATTCAGAGGGAGAGCATTTACATTTTCCATTTCAAGGGAAGTTCCTGCCTTCCTTAGCAGTCTTTTCAAACCAAGGGAGTGGCTTTAAAATGAATGTCACTGGGAAGAACCAAGGGATCTGCCTCCTTCTTGAAATGAGGATGCAATTCATGCATTAAGGTGAGTTAAGAGAGCACAGCCATGGGAGAAAACACCTCCATATTTAAAGGGAGGAGTTGCACTCTTTACGACTTCAAAAAATAATAATAATGAGGAAATCACAAGAAACAAATGTTTTTGTGGCTGATGGAAGTGGTGCCATAGGTCTCATCAGTTTCAGCCAATTTTTCACTTGCTGTATTTGTGATTCTATGTGCTAGGCTACCAGTGCAGGGGGGAAAAAAAAACTGCTGTAGGAATTAGAATAAAAACAAGGCACCCCTGGTTTAGAGCCTGTCTTGTAGAGCTCTGTGATGACTTTACCCATATTAATTCCATATTAAGGCATTTTTAAAAAGCCACTAAAACCAGCTATGAGCTATAGAATAAGGAGCTGACAACAAGTGTTATGCTATAGAATATAATGCACTTCCTGAGTCAAAATAGAAGCTGGAAAATTAATTATTCTTAGAGTGATGAGGAAGAAATCACTGTACTTTGAACATTCTTTCTTTTTCAAAAGTACTTATCTCTTGAATGCAAGAAAGGGGATTGCTGGCAAATACCAATATAACAAATATTGCTGAAGGTGTGCGTTTTTCATGAGTTACAGAGCCACAAAATGTTGTCCTTACTTCTTGCCAGAAATATAAGTGGGATGAGCAGGTAAATGGTGCAGTGGGTGAAGAACTGGATGAAGGGAAATTAACCTTCAATTACAATATTCCCCTGCTCAGACTTCTGGAAAAAAACTAAACACAAAGGCAAGCAAAAGGAGGATATGTAGGTCAGAATACTTTCAGTTAAAAAGCAAACAAAAAAAGTTTTAAAGTAGATTAGATTTAAAGAAAAAATAAATCAATACAGCCCACTTCAGCAGAGAGATTCTGGAGAAGAGAAAGATGCTAAATAAGATTATTCTAGATTACACATAGAAATTTATTGTGACAGCCAATACTTGAGCAAGAAACTAGGATTTTTTTGGAAAAAAAAAAACACATTATACACTATTCCTACCAGGGTGCACATATGAGTGAAAAACTCAAGAAACCAACAATCTGCTGACAAAACTTCCATTAAATTATTCTCAGCTCCAAACAAGACACCTGAATGCCACTCTGCAAACTTCATTCCTGACACACCTGCACAAGACTTGGCATTGCAAAGCCATGCCCAACCCCATGCAGCGAGAGCAAGGACCAAGCAGACAACAGTGTGTCAGCATTTGGCAATTTTTATAAATAGTTAAAAATACACCACCCAGCCGAGAAATCTTATTTGGTTAGATTTAGATAATGAATTACACGGTAAATTAAATGAAAGAAACAAACTCTTTCCATTCTTTGTTCTATGAGTCTAAGCATTTTACAGTTTTCCAAGCTTTAATTAGGTCGCTCCAAGCTCACAGAAAACAAACAAAACAAGCATTTCTAATTTTGCAGTCTACTGGTGTGGATGAGCCATGCTAAACCTAATTAAAATAAACAATGCTCTCCAAGCTCATCATCACATCTAGCTGAAAAGAATAAAATATGGTGTGCAACACTGAGAAACATTAAAATGAGAATAAATGACAGCAAGGACAAGGGGATTTTGGATTCCCACAGGGTCATACACTGGAAAGCATCTTCCTCTCTTGAAGAAAACTTCCCTATCTTCACATAACAGCAATCAGGCTGGCTTGTGGGATGGTTCTTTCTTTTCTTAATGGTAATAAATCTGGATCTGGTAGCCTCCAAACCACAGGAATAAAGATCATTCAAAGGCAATGGAGAATATACTTCAGTAGGTTTTACTCTTAACCTTTTCCTCCTTTTCCTGTTGAGAGTTTTTCAAGGCTGCTCTCTGTCAATAGCCAGACATACATATTCTGAGCAAACTCAGATTAAAGTCAGCTCCCAACTTGTTTCTAGATAGATTAATAGAGAAGGGGGAATAAAGCAAACCAAACACTAATATTATGGTTATATCATGTAGTTTACATCCTCCAATAGACTGAAAAATCTTGACCCTTCTTAGATTTCTTTGTTGATCTTTAATCTTCCCACAGAACTGAAAACCCAAAACATCCAGTTGGTTAGTCAGAGAAAGTTTTACAAAGGTGAGTAAAGATGAGAAGATGCTTCCTTCTCAGGAGCAGCAGAGAAACCCTGCCTTTCCAAACCTGAGCTATTCAGTTTATAAGGTGAAGAAAGGAAGGAAACAAGCAGACAGCATAAAACAGTTGTGTTCTCATGAGGTGTTCAACCTGGTATGAAAAAAAACTTATGTGGGAAAATAGTCTCGACTTCACATTACCCTTGCTTGCAGAGATCCTATACCATTTTAATAATAAATTATGTGCTATTTTAGTTATTATATCCTGTTAAAGGAAGCAAAGATTTAATTGTCACTGTGATTTCATAGTCACCACTACGGCAGGAATCACTGTGTCCCCTCAGTGATGGGTGACACCCACATAAGGTGCAACATTTAGCAGAATGTTTTTAGAAAGTGTGTGGATGATTTGGAATTCCTTGCTTCAGTAGGTGAACAATTTTATGTGAGATTTAAGCCTCTGTGCAAACCATTGCTTTTGAGGTCTTTCCTGAGCAAGTCTCAGCTGTCCATGATTTTATCCTTACTCCTGCTATTTTAAAGAATAGCAAAAATAGAAAAAAAACCTGTTATGTGAGCATCAGCATCCTGTAGAGTAGTGACACATCGGAGATTTATGAAGACAAAAAATTTATGTAATTACAAGCAGATAAACATTTCCATGGCTGATATATATTGGTAGCTAAATTCTTAATTGAATTTAACATATTATACTTTTTCACACCAGTAGGCAATGGTATTTTCAGGAATTGTCAGTATTACTGAGCATAATTACAAAACAAAGCAGAAAACAAACAGATAATTGTAATTTTTTTAATGAAAAAACCTGAGGATGTGCTTCCTAAACTCCCATTATCTTCCAGAACATTTTGTTAATAAGATTAATCATTAATCTCTGCATATAAAGGTAAAACAATACAGCTCATTAATCTGAAAACACCATTGATTATGTGTCATCTCCACTCAGTCATGACATGTGATAAAAGCTGAAACAGCCCCATCACCTTCAAGTGAGCTTTTGAGAATAAAAAGGGAGGCCAGCAGCCATTCCTGCCTTTCCACACCTTGGATAAATCTGGGACCCTTTAAATCAAAACACTCAAACTGGAATTTCCCTGGGTGAGGCTTTCCCAGCTGGTTTCCAACCCAAGCGCTCTGAGCATTGTGTCCCAAACAGAGCAGTTCTACCAAAAATCAGACCAGAAATTTGTGCCAAACACCTTGAAAGCACACTTTGAGCAGAAACACTCTCAGGACCTTTTAACTGTTGTTAAAAGTCTCTTTTCCTCCAACCCGGTCTCGGCTGTCAAAGAACGAGTCAAAAGTCTTCGGCTTTCGGTCTCAAGGCTGTTTATTATCTTTTATCTAAAATATTTTCTCTCCGACCTGCAGAGGTCTGATCTGCAGGCACACACCGAGGCACACTCCCTGCCATCGGGGCTGGTGTTGTCTTTTATACTACAGACTAGTGTACTTTATTTACGATTATTTTCCATTACCTATCACCTATGTTACACTGTCTACTTCTACTCTAAACCAATCTAAAAGTGCCACCATCACCCAGAACATGAAGGTTAGAAAGGAGAAAGAAGAAGGACAGGCAACGCCCAAATTCCTCCATCTTGGAACTCCAAACCCCCGTTCTAAAAATCTCAAAATTCTACTTTTCACCCTGTGACAATTAGTGTTATGCTACTTAAATTTTTGTGACTTGTAATTCTTCATATAAGGTTGGTAATTTGCTCCATGGGTTGAGATCGAATTCCCAAGTGTCTTTGGCTTCCTGCCAGGATCTCCGAGCCCCTGCCAGGATCTCTGAGCCCCTACCAGGGGCACAAGCCATCCAGGGCACCCAGAGGGATGTCCATATGTAAAGGGTTCCAACAAAACACCATTTGTATTCCCTGCCCACATCATCCAGCGAGCCTGCCTGTGTTCCACAGGTGTTTTCCAAAGGCAAGTTTTACTGCCAGGAAGGAACAGGAGGAGTGGGCACTGTTCAGTCATTACGGGACAAGGGAGCACAGTTCCATCCTGGAGAAGCCAGTCATGGCTGAGCTGAATTACTTCACCTATGTGGTAATAAAACCTGCTGTGCAACCATGAGGTTTACACTGAGATAGCCCAGTTCCCCACAAAACTTGCCTTTCACCTGGTTTAGCATTCCTGTCACCACTTTTTTCACTAAAACATGGAAAAATAGAAGTATCCATTCAACTGTTTGAGTCAGTGTTGACACATGGCTAAACTCTTGAAAACCTCAAGTTTCCTAAGCTAAATACTCCAGAAAATAATGTATTTTCTCTGCTAAATCGTCATGCCAACAAGTAATCTAAGATTCTTCTTTTCCCTAAACTTAGCTTGTGTTTTCCTTCTTGAACTTACACCTTCAATTATTTTTCAATGGGAAATTGGGAAAAAAAATTCCCTTCTCTCTTCTGATGGTTTAAATCTAGTCAGCTCTCTTCAATGCTATTCTTTCTACAGCTTTCTCTTTTCTAGATTCAATAACCCATTTTTTCCAGCATTTCCTTATAAGAAAAAGGAATTTAACCAGTTAAACTAACCAAGCAAATACGTTTTGTTTCATTATACAATACATTCTGCATTTTAAAGGTGCAAAGACAATTACATAATGAGCATGTGTGAATTAGAAATAAAGTATGACTTTGAAACTAAGAATTATATTTTCTTTTCAGAGTTTCATTTTTAGACTTTTGACTTTTAATGAAAGTTACATAGAACTGGAATGTTCTGTGCAGATGTTTTCAAAAGGTATTCAGATATGAGTTGCCTGTCTTGCCTATGAAGACAAAACACAGAAGTTATACAATCTTATTTTATGACTACTAAAATTACATTAGCACAGTTGGCAGCCCAAAAGACTGAACTGACAGGCAAATGATGCTTATCTGTCCTTAACCTGGATCAGTTTTTGCAATGTGGGGCAGATGTAGAATGATTTTCTTTTTCTTTTTTTCTTTTTTTTTT
Source organism: Hypocryptadius cinnamomeus (assembly GCA_013400635.1). NCBI lineage: Eukaryota > Metazoa > Chordata > Aves > Passeriformes > Zosteropidae > Hypocryptadius > Hypocryptadius cinnamomeus. Next base: position 12,238 of record VYZP01019815.1, read on the forward strand.
TCCCATGATTTTGCTAAAATAGGATTTGGTTTAGATTAATTAGTTCTGTTCTCTACCAATTCTGAGCTTTGCTTCTTTGGTGTTTGAAAGGAATCTATCTTACTGAAGGTATTACTGAAAAATAATCATAAATCCATCAACCCCATTTGGCTTGAACTAAAAGGAATTTTAAAAGATATCTGGGAGGTCATTTTTCATTTTTAATTTAGTATCTGCTTTGCACTAAATTGCACTAGGTTAGCCTGGCATAAATAGGGTTTTTTTGCATGGGTCAAAGGCCAAAGAAGATCAATCTTTTGGATCTGAGGACCCATTTAAGTACTGATTTTACTACTAGTTTGATGCTTCCAATCCTTTACCAGCTCAGAGCATCAAGAACTCAATTGCCTTTGGGCTGAGCAACAATAAAAGATTATTTATGAGGCTATATGCACAGAATGTGACATAAACAGATCATAAATCGACTGAATCAAAACTTACTCTTTTTATTAATGTTGCAAATTCAGTTTCTGATGAATCATGGAGTAATACAGACAAAATATGTTTATGACCACACTGCATTTGAAAGATGACTATCAACTAGCATATAGGAAGACAAGAATACAAATTCTTACAATCAAAGAGCACTTCCTTGAAGGTAACAATATTTTTCAGATATGGAATTGTTAAATAGTTCCGTGTTCCCATAAAAAATATCCCTGAAATTTCATGGTATGAGCTGGCATTGGTGTTTAGAACAAGAAGCTGCACCTGGAATCTTGGGAAATAGAAAACATAAAAAAGCAGAAAGATTTATTTTCTTATGCAACAGGGAGAATCTGAATGAAAATAAAAGGATAATGTAATTCTGAATGCTGTGAAGTGTAAGGAGTACTCAATACAGTGTTTAGCTGATCTCCAGTAAAAATACAGCCTCTCTTCCAATAGAGAAAATGAAAAAATTACATATTAGAAAGCATAAGAAATGGAACTATTACCTTGAATTGGGTAATAAGGAAATGAAGGAGACAGGTGGCTATCTTTGATGGTAAAATAGTGCAAAATGTACAAGAGAAATATAAAAAGGAGTGCAAAAACCACTGAAATCTCATATTCCTCCCTTTGGTCCTCCTTCAGATCAGAATTGTGGCACTTTGCTATTACTTTACAATTACAGAGACACCCCTTGTGGGGAAAACAGATATTTTTAGGGTTGGGGTTTTTTTCGGGACAGGCAGTCACATCCAGTTATTTCATTTTTTTTTTCTTTTCTGTCTAAGTATACATTTACATTTATATATACAGGCACCAATTTTATTCAGGTATTTTGGGAGTATACTCAGTTTTAGCTGATGGTCCAAGAACCACAGTAGAAAGGTACCTCTGCCAGGTACAGAGGCCTGAAAGGTGTAAGTGGTTGTGAGTGTGAGAGAAGAAACAACATTTTGCTTCAGCCTAAAAAGATTATGGAGTAAAAGAAGGAAAACTTCTTTTGATTAAATCTGTTAATTCTGTTTTGTAATTGTTGTTACCTGTGGTTTAGAGGTGGTTTGCTTAATCGGCTCATTGCACTTGCTAAGTGCTGCTGGGAGCCAGGAGAGAAGCTGGGTGGAAGACATGACCAAAAAAAGGCAAGAGGGGAGGGGACAGAAGGGTAGGAGGTCGGGAGAGGGTGGAAATTCCTGAGTACATCCAATGGGAATGGGGACAGGGACCGCCCCTGGCTGGAAAGGGTTTAAAAACCTGCCATTCCGAACAAGGCTCTTTGTTCCCTTCCTGAGGGAGTGGTGTAGACAAGGCTTCTCTGACTCGTTGTTACAAATTATTTTTTTGCTTTCAAGACTTTGTCCTCTGTTGGTGGCATCAAAAAGTGAGGTACTTCTCCCACGAGGGACTGATTTAATTTTGAAATAAGAATTCCTCGACACTGTGTAGTTTTTATTTCTGAAGTGTGGGCTATAAATGTGATTTAACTCGATTTAACGTCGAGTTCAAAAGCAGCAGAAGGGCTGCACAGTAACAGCACATGGACAGAGAAAGGCTCTGCTGCTGGGCATCCAAGGGCCGTGTCTGTGGAGAGATTCCTCCAGGCACTGCTGGGGTGAGGAGAGCCTCTGCCACCAGGCTCTGGGCTGCTCCTGCTGCTGGGGTGAGGCTCTCCAGTAGTTCCCCAGACAATCAGACCATGGCAGGGGTGTTAACTATCCAATTTAAACCCAGAACAGCAAAAAAACTTTAAATCTCTGTGTATAAACTGGAAAGAACTTTGAAGGTTCAAAATATTCCCCAAAACAAGATTAAAACCAAACAAGATGAAATGTTGATGCCAAAAAATTGATATGTTTTTATTTAATATAGACAGTCCCAAGGGTGAATTGCTGCTGGAGCAGCTGGTCTTTTACTGGATGTGCACACTAGTCATTCAACCTTTTTTAAATTGTAGAAATTCTATACTACACATGGGCATTCCTATATTTTGTCCACCTTGAAAGCTTTCATTAAAAAATTGCTTTTTATATTACTACTTCAGTATTGTTTGGAAAAGTTGGTCTTCTGATTCCAGGCAACAGCACCAGCAGAAAGGGCAGCTGCTGTGATTAGACCAAGGATCCCCAGAATATCCCATGACTCACAGTATTTTATCATTTCACTGTCAAACTCGGGCTGACCTGGGGGAGGTACTGAGCATTCCCACCCAAACCTAAACATACATAATTTTTGGATGTGGAATAACACCACCACTCCCTCAAGGAATCTGGACCTTCCACAGGACCACCACTTTCAACAAGAATGCCACCATCACTTGAACAAGGACTGCAAACATCACCTGATAGGACTGCGACTGTCACGCTGCCCAACAGCATGCCAGACTGTAGTCTGCCTTTGTGGATCTAAACCAGTTTCTTCTGTATCACTGCATTTATAGTAATCTCTCCAGGAAATTTTAAGTCTTACTGAAATCTTTCTTACGGTAGTTCAGTGGGGTTCATTTCTCCTGCTGGTTCATTGTCAAACCAGCATATCTTTCCATCCCAAAACATGTTTAAATGCCAGAGACTAAAGAAGAGTTGCAGCAAGCCCTGGGGATGCTTGTATTTTTGTGAAAGCACAGCCCAGCCTGTGGGAAGGGTCCCTGCAGAACGAGCAGGGGCAGAGAAGCTGGCACGGCCATTTCCAACACCTCCTCTGCCTGCTCCAGGGGGGCTTGGCAGCAGCCCCTGGCCACAGAGGCTGAACGCGGGTGTCCCCAGAGGCGTCCCAGCTGTCCCCACCGGTGTGGGAGGTGACGGCTTTGAGCCTCAGTCCCTGTCCCCAAGAGACCCCCAGACACTTCGGTGGGAGCTCAGCCCAGCCGGGGATCCGTGAGGGCGGGATCACTCCAGAACAAAGCCCCGAGGTCTCCTCTGGGCCCTGCTGCCATCTCCCAGCTTCTGCTGTGCTGCAGGTCTGCAGGGAAGCTCTCCTTGCTGTGCAGAGCTCCTCAGGTGGAAGGAGCTGGAGCGCCCGGTGCAGACGCAGCAGCCGCGGAGGAGCGGCGGGTGCTCGGTGGGGACGAGCCCCAGGGCCAGGCTGGGCCAGGGCTGCCCCTTCCCTCCGGCTCTGCGGCCGGGCCCCACCTGCCCTGCTGCAGCCACAGAGCCGCACCCTGGGTCCTGCCCTCGACAACACGATCCCCGAGGGCTCCGGAGGCCCCTCTGCCCTCTCCCACCGAGCAGGGGGAGGCCTCCGGCCAGCGGGGGCAGGGGAGGTCCGGCAGCAGGGACTGCTCTGGCCGCCTGCGGGCTCTGGGACGAGCCCGTGCCCCTGGGCTCTCTCGGCTGCCAAGGGACGGGAGCAGGGCTGAACAGAGCCTCGGGTACCTGCAGGACCCTCGGGCCCGTACGAGAGGCTCGGTTCACTGCTGAGGCCATTCCCCGGGGTCCCTCTTGGGCAGCCTGGCCCCGTCCCCCCAAGCCCGGGGGACGCCCCGGGCAGGGCCTCGGGCTCCCCCCGCCCCTCCTGCCCTCACAGCTGGGCTCGGCGGGCACCTCGGCCAGTGCCGCGCCCGGGCTGCTGGTGGTCACCGGGGCAGACCCACCGAGGGGTGAGGGCAGGGCTGGGGGAGCTGCTGGGAGCCGGCCGGGAGCTGACGGAGCTCCGTGCCCAGGGATGGCCGCTCGGAACCGAGGGGCCGGGCTGAGGAGAAGCCGGCTCCGATCTTCAGCTGAGCGGGGAGTGAGAGCTGGGGGCAGCTCTGCAGACACGGGGGCTGATCTGGGCTCTGTTTCTTTGGGTCACAGCCCTCCAGCCCCTGGAGGTGGACTCCATCCCACCATCTCTTACCTGGCAGCTCAGACTGCCTGGATCCTGAGGAGCCCAAGGAAGCAGCAGACCAGGATGCTCCCTGCGAGTGCTGTGCTGCTGCCACTGTGCCAGCAGCAGCCTGTGGCAGGCAGGGTGCTTTATGTCTGCAAGATCATACAGGTGTCATTCAGCATGGATACTACCCTGCCCCATAGGACTAAGGCTGGGAAATTCTTGTTATGGTCAGGTTATTAAATCAATAGAAATACCTCTATTACCCTAATTTCCTTGCAGCATTACACCCTCTTTCTTTCCCCACTAGCTGTGGTATTTGGAAGTTACAGACTTCCCAGTACACCTACTACATACCCTTCCTTAATACAGATCCCCCCTCCATGTAATTTTAATTTTACCCTGGGTGCAAAACTTAATACTCATAAACCTGTTAAGTCTTAGTACCTCTTCCCAAAGTTCAGCACTTTAGCATGACCTTAACTGAGCAGTGGTCTGTGTCAACTAATAAAGTTTCTAAATGTGATGGGGTCTCTCATTATTTCCTAATGTCCAAGTTTCTGGCCTTATCTACAAGCAGATTCACAGACTCTTACTTGTAAGGACACATTTGTCTATTACTGTCCTCTAGACCACCTCTAATTATGAATTATTCATTTCAATTGATTACAGTAACCATCGCGGTCAGATATAGTGACCTTAACTAGAACTTTTTACTGCACCATCCAAGTGCAAATCCTGGTTGCTCTTTTTGAAACAATATTGACACAATCACGTTAAAGACAGCAAAATCAATTGCTAAGTAGAGATGGACATTCCACACCCAAACCAACAGCAGCAGAGAAACCCTCCCTTGCCTGTCAGGGCTTGGGCTCTTGGGGTGCTGGCTCAAACCCTTTGTTTGAGGGTTTTGGGGACGCCTTGGTGGTTTTGTGGTGCTGATGAAACCTCAAGAGTGCAGTTAAATTTGGGGGGTTGTTGGGGTCTGAGGGATGCCGAATCAGCCCCCGAATGCAGCTGGGTTTCTAAGGGGGTATTTGGGGGGCTAAATCAACCCCCAGAGCAAAGGGTCTGCTCTTCCCCAACCGCCCCACACGGCACAAGAGGCAGTACTGCAACACTGCAATAGGGAGTCCCCAAAATCCTGTGTCATGTGCTGGAGCAGGGACGCCCCAAGATTCTTTTGCCCATTACAAGCCTATGGAACTGATTTGGGCTGGTAACATTTGGACCCCCTTCTAATGTCAGAGGGAGCAATTGAGATCAGAATAAAGATCAAAACCCACTGTCACTCCAGAGATGCCTTTCTCCCCTAGACCTGCTGGGGAAGGTTGGTTTTCTACCCCAATGGCTGTTTTTGGAGTACAGACACGTTTATTCTCAATAATTATTTAACAATTGACAATGACCATCTTCCAGAGATGAGCAGGTGCAAGTAAGGCACTTCCACACCAAAAAAGCAGCAAAATATTTTCTAAAGGAGAAGCTCAGGAAGAATTGAACCCCCCAAGACCTTCAAACCCTCCAGATCTCTATAAGATCACTGCACTAGTATAAATTATGCAGTTTGTGTACTACACAGTGTAAACATAAGTCAAAAAGGAAATAGAGAACAAGTATGAGGAAGTGCAAAAGAGCTTTCAGGGTATCCTCCTATTTTAGGAATCCTCTCTTCATTTTAGGATCTCTCACCTCCATTTTTGGGAGTGGGTGTGTCCACCCTTGGTTTTAGTGTCCCCCACCCTCTTTTTTTGTATTCTCTTGCCCCCTTTTTGGGGTTCCCACCTTCTCTTTTGGGGTGTCCACCCTGTGATTTTGGGTTCCACTCCTTGCTCTTCGGGGTGGCCCCTTCACTTTGTGCCCCTCATCTGCCTGTTCCACACATCCTCAGCATTCCCTAAAGGGCTCGCAGCTGTCTGGGGAATGCTGGGATCCACAGTGATGCTGGATGACCCTCCTGGTGACACAGGTGCATCCCTGGCCCATTTTTGGGTGCCAAGGCCACCATGAGGAAATGCCATTGCTGCCATCCATCCCTGTCATGCCTTTCATTGTTCCCCTGGATATCTGATGCTCCCTGTGCCCCTGCAGCTCCCTCAGGAACAGGACTTGGCTACCAGCATGCCGAGAACCACTCCAAACCTATGCAGTGTCTCTGTCCCCACAATCTTGTCATGCATATGAAAATACCCTTTAAGTTAATCTAATCATCACAGTAGGTTTTTATTATCTTAGAACCTTTCCACGTGCTTTGTTTTCATCAAGGAATGTAGGCAGGAGTCAGCTCCTCTTGAATGTGTGATGTCATGGTAGGCTGTCTTATGGAAGGATTTGAAAACCGAGCAGTGCCTGTTTCTGTGGGAGAGAAACGGCTGAAAAAGCAAAGCTAAGGCAGCTGATAATGGGCTGAAGCTGCCCCTCTTGCTCTCATTTCTTGGCATAAATTAACTAAGATAGCAATTTGTCTATGTGCAAAGAAGTAAAAGTTTTAATTTATGAAAGAAAAAATATTTAGAAATCCTGGTACGGGAAGGAAAAAGTCTGGAGAAGAAGTGCTGGGAAGCATCTCCCTCTGCGACTGGGGCTGAGGGCACCACACACAAAATGGTGGCCAGGGCTGAGGGTGCCACGCACAAAATGGTGGCCAGGGCTGAGGGTGCCATGCACAAAATGGTGGCCAGGGCTGAGGGTGCCATGCACGAAATGGCAGCTGGGGCTGAGGGTGCCATGCACAAAATGGCAGCTGGGGCTGAGGGTGCCACACACAAAATGGCAGCTGAGGCTGAAGGTGCTGCATACAAAATGGCAGTAGGGTCGTGGTTACACCTTCCAGCACGCTCGGCTGCCCCTCAGGCCCTGGGGCAGGCTGAATCCCCACTTTCAGCCACCCTCTGTGATGGACATTAGCAGACATCCAGCTGATTCACCCTGTGTGGCACCTTTGTTCTGTGCACACAGAGACAAGCCAGTTTGTAGTCTTGGCTGGCTGTATTTTAGTCTTGTGTGAAAATCACACTATGTAAGACGAGTATTCACAATGCAGATGGAGTCCTGCCAGAACCAGCTTTACTTAAAATAACATGCTTAAGCTCACCAGCCTATAGCCCTGTGGTACTCTCTAAAGTTTCTGGAGGATGCAGTCTCCTTTTACCCTAAACTGCTGGCTGTGTGTTGCTGAGAGATGAGGGAGGGACAGCCTTCCCGAACCACTTACTACATACTCTGTTTTTAACATGTATTCTGCTCCCCACCATACATTGTACGACCATTAAAGTTAGCTCTAAGCGCACCCTGGGTGGACAAGTTAGTATTCATAAATCTATTAAGCCTGCACATTTTTCCTCTGCAGTAAAGTTCCGACTGTACTTGGTCCTGCAACAAAGGAGCTTGATGTGTGTAAAGACCTGCACGCCCGTTCTTCCAGAACCTGATTGTTTTTTTCAGATGTAGTCATTTGCGAAGAAAGTTAACACCCATTTCTTCTATCAAGTAGGTGCTTCTTAATGAGATTCTTCAGGTGCAGCACAGACTTCCTATTCAAGCAGCAGGCAAACACGCAGGCAAGGGCTTCTTGAGCTGCTACCCCGGTACCCATGGAAGGCAGGATTGCAGGAAAAAAGCAAAGCCCATAAACATCTAGAGAAACACAGTCACTGATAAGAACCAGTGGGTGAAAAGAGGCAGAAAATGAGTGGAAAACTGTGAGAAACATGAGGGGGTGTTGGGATTGACTCAACCCAAGATGAAGATGAGCTGGGAATAAACCCCTGGGAAAACTTCTCAGACTCACAGTGAGTCAAAAAGGCCCGTCCCAGAATTCCCCCAGTTGTTATATGCAGATTTGTGCTATAAAGTTCTCTGTTCTCCCCAGTGTGATTTGTTCCTGGTTACCTCATTACCCTTGATTGGTCAGTGTATGTACCCCTGCATTGTTTTTCATATCCTTTCCTGTTGGACCTCGCCCTCAGATCCTGCCTTGACTTCACCCTAAACCCTAACCTATATGTACCCCTGCTTTACGCCGGGCTTCGGCTAGTCTCTTCTGGTGTGCTCCCACGTAATTTGTTCACCTTCCAGTTTCTTCTTTTCCAGTTATTAAAGTGTTTTGTTCCCGAGCCACTAGTCTGGACGTGTACCTCTCTCCCCAAAGTCGCCTAATCGGATTCCTGGCATAGTTGCTACCGGTACAAAGCTATCCAGGCCCAGAGTGGATTGCAACATCTGGTGCCCAGACAGGAATCTGTGACATTCAGGAGACATGTCAGGAACCCTCCCTGCCTCCAGGAGTGATTCATAGGACCTTACCCTTCTCATATGTGCCAGCAACACGGCAAAACCTGGGAGAACTTTGCCAGATAAGGAGCTAGGAGGATGCTGCCTTTATCACCTACCTTCAAGAAGAAGGTAAGAGAAAGGTGGACATCCATCCCATTCATTTCCCCTCAGTTGGGATTTTAAATTAAGTTTTTAAAATGGGTGTGAGGATGTCAGCCATAGCAGAGAGAGACATTTACCAAAATTTTAAGTTAAAATTGGCAAACTGGGGCAAAAAATTTGAGAAGAAGGAACCTAAAGAATTAATTCAGTGGAGCCACAGAAATTTCATGGATATTGCTGAGCCTAAGATAAATTCACTGGACTTTTGGGACTCAGTAGAGAAAAAGCTTTATAATTCGGCAGCAAATAGAGACTGCTCCGCCCAGAAATTGATTCTAATCTTCTAAATTACATTTGACACTATAAAGACAGACCAAAAGGAACAAGAAATGAGAGAAGTTATTTGACACATGTTGCAGTCCATGGTGGTGATGGATGCAGCTTTCCCCAAGAGTGTCTTGCACCAACGAGTAGGAGCCAGCAGAGCACCAGCACACACACACACACACAGACGAAACAACTCAGCAGTGAAGACACAGGAGGGTCCAGGCACGGAGTTCCAACGAGGGTTTATTAGGGTCCAACACTGAAGGGGTCCAAGGGCCAGAGACAGAGACAAAGGAGGGTCCAGGGTATAAATACAGGGAAAAAGAGGGTGGAGGAGAGCATCAAGGATCCAATGGTTTGAGGGCTCAGTGGTAGTACACAGGGCTGAGACCAATAAGGAATGCCAGGGTGGACGGCAGGGACATAAACCAGTAGGAAGAGAGGGAAGGGAGAACTCCCTAGAACATGAACATATAAGGGTAAATGGGATAGGGAAGGCCAATGGGGAGGACAGAACTGGAACAAATTAACATAGTGCATGTGAGCAGTATGGGGGGGAAGCCTCTTTCCTCACCCTGAGCTGTGAGGAGTACCTGGAGCCTATGGTGCATCTCTCCGCGGTATTGCCACTGCTCTTTCACTCATGGGCTCACAGGCCTCCACAAACAAGGAGTAACAAAAGCCTCGTTCAGCCCGGGACACCAACAAACCCTTCCTCTTCAAGCTTTTTCCTTCCACATACGGTGCCAAGATGGCAAAAGCTTGTGCCCATGGATGGCCTGGGGAGTTACGCAGCTTAGCTGATGACCCCACCGCCCTGTGTCCATCATCACCTGTCCCTCCACCTGGGGTCTGAGATGGTATTGCAAACACCATCTCAGACCTCCCCTGCACCATCCCACTCCTTCCCTCGTGTTTCTCTTATCCCTCTGTCCTTGCTGATGTGAAGTGGTCCACCTCCATTGCAAACATCACTAGCCGTAACACCACTGATAGCCATTTTAAAAATGACGGCCATTTTGAAGATCATTTTAACACCTTCAGTCAATGCCCTGAGTCATTGGGAAACCCCACCCAAAGCCCTGCCTGCTGTCCTGCCCACTCCAATGCAGGACACACCCAGCGCTCTGAGGAAACTCCCCTTCCTGCCTGTACCAGAAACTTGTTTAGTAGCCACTTCCCTTTTCCAGAGGCTGGAACTGCAACCATTTGGGTTCTGGAAGGGCGTGCCCACAGAATGGTGTTGCCTGCATCACCGTGGCCTGCCTCAAGACCTAGCCTGAGGCAAGACCACAGGTACAAGAGGGTGTATTGTTGCAGCTGTAATTGCTGCTAGTAAAGTCCAGGGTAAAGAAGCAGAAAGGACTTTTGCATAGTATCAACAGATGTTTAATTCAGCTGGCCAGTAAGATGTTCAGGGTCCAAAGCACACACATGGGGACACCCCAGGTTTCTCTCTTCCCAGAGGTAGGGGCTGACATGTGGTCTTGGGGCAATGCAAAGATGAGGGCCAGTTGGGAAATCGGGAAGGAGTGACTCAGGGACATAGGAATAGGGGAAGGAGCCAATGGGGTCCCAACAGCTGCTGAGGGAAGCTTCTTGTGTTTCCCCTGCCTCCCAGGGTCCCCACAACTCCCCCTTTCAATATTATTAAGAAAGCTTTTCTGAGGGATCAACTGAATCAACACAAAATCACAAAACAATCAAAAGTGCCCATAAGACAATTTTCAAAATGCAAACAATCCTGAGTCTCCAATGTTCAAACAGATTTTCTGGGGCGCCTTAGAGCTGGTCAGACGGATGTGGGGATTTCTTAGTACAGGAAACTGAGTCAGGAGAAAGCTTCTTCAGCAGGGGCTGGTTCTCTGTCACCTGTGGCAGAGTGCTCGGCTGTGATGGACTCTGTATGAGGTAGTGTAGGGGGTGGTGCGCCTGTAGGAAACTCCAAATAGAAATCATTAACTTTTAAGAAAAAGATGGTTACTTTAGGGAAACCTTTCATTTCTTTCCCTCCCAATCACCCTCCTTCTGGTATTAAGAAGTGACTCTAGGGAAAGGGATTCATGGAGAAGAGACCATGGGAGAGGGGAAAGGGAGGTAGGAATTTGTGGGAACATAGAAATAGGGTAATAGGACAATGGAAAGGAAAAGGGGACAGTGGGAGGGAGGCAGGGAAGCCACAGGAATTGAGGAAGGGTACTAGAAGAAGTGGGAGTTGTCCAGTTGGAAGGTTCTGTCATTATGGACGTGGACTTTTGGATACAGGACAGCTTGTTGGTGTTCTGTGCTCTTTTTGGTTTTAGGCTGTCGCTGGGACTTGATGGCTGTTGGTTTTGAGTTCTGTTTCTTTGGTAGGTGTGTGGAGAACTTCTGTGGCATGGATAATATTTCGCAGGTTTGCAGTTTGGTGCATGTTTACTACCTCGCGTGGGAACTCTACCTGGTCCTGTTATATTAGCTGGTTGGGGGTCTTTTATTTCTTGTATTATATTCAATTCCACAATTTCTCCATCTTCTAGACTGTGCAGGTATTGCCTGGGGTTATTATTTTTTATAGCAGTCCGATGTACAAACGCATCTTGTTTGTTATCATTCTGGCTTATGAAACTGTCAGTTTTTTACACTGAACTATTTCACTGTCCCCAAAATGTTCATGGCAAGGACTTTTTCACCTTTGCCAGTGGGTTTGGCGTTTATGTTGCTGGTGCTGGACTTGGTGCTGGTGCACTGCCGTGCGAGGTTTGTCTCGCTCCCGGCAGTGGTTGTCTCAGTTGGTGCTCGTGGGCACTGCCAGCGCAGGGCTTCCAGTGCAGCAGTGGTGGGCGTCGCTTTCGCTGCCAGGACCGTGGCTCTGAGTCTTCCCCCGGCGGGGCTGCCCACCTGGCTGGCGACAGCAGCACCCCGGGACTGCCAGCCTCGCCTGCCCACCCTCAGGCCCGGTGCCGTGGGCTGTTGCGTCCCAGGCTCGGCAGTATCAGCCAGCTCGCTCTGGCCATGCGGAGCAGTGCCAGGGCAGCGGCGGGTTTTCCACAGGGGGAGAGCTGTGGCGGAGCATGGACAGGTGGCAGTTCTGTGCAAGGGGAACTGGCTATTGCCACCTGCACCGGGTCTCATGGTGCTATAGCAACTGAGGTAAACACAGCCATTCTTTTGTTTACTGGCGTTTCCTGCACTGCAAGGCTGATTAAACTGTGCATTTGGAAAAGGCTTGCACGTGGCATTTCTTTCCCCTTGGTTGTAAAAAACTGGTTCAGCTGTAATTTGCCAATCAGGGGCCGTTCCTCTGACTCCACCACCGTCACTCCTGGGACCATGAGAACTGTGGGAGGAGGCGTGAGGACCAGAGGGTGGAAGGGGGGACCCTGTGGCCCCAGCCACACACACTCTGCCATCTTGAGGATGTGAAAATGACCATGCAGTGTGGTGGTGTGTTTTCTTGTATAAGCTTATAGTGGTTGGTTGTGTTACCCCTATGCAAATTGTTTGTCCCCCAAGTTGTATCCTCCCACACCCCTTGTCCATCTCCCCAAAGACCTGCCCTTTGTTCCAGGCCCTTCCATGTCCGTCACTGTAACCCCACCCACCTCCCTTGTCTGTCATTGTAACCCTACCTTTATTTCCAGAACCCTCCATGTCATTCTTGTACCCCCTGAGACCCCATTGGTTTATTCAAAATGTTCTCCTCCTATGTTACTCCCT
>VYZP01019817.1:0-70164 GCA_013400635.1 Hypocryptadius cinnamomeus
AACCTCACCCTTCAACTGCCTGCCTGGTGCCTTCCCCCAAAACCTGCTGGGGAAGGTGCACTCCCTGGATGCAGGGAAAACAGGGAGGCAGCAGGCTAAACGTGTTCATGGAGAGCCAGCACTCCCACGAGAGCACCTGCTGGTGGCACACAAAGGACTCTTCCACTCCTCATCACACAGAAAAGGTGAATAACACCCTGTACGAGTCTTGTGCTGAAGAAGTGGTAACAATTTTGAGGAACCTGCTATTATATGAGTGAACAAAATGTACCATAATGGCACATGAGCCTGCGCATCTGCTGCTAAATTAAACACGCTACATAATGATGCAGACCACATCTTAAAACACTATGCAGCGAGATACAGACTCTGCCCAAATAATGAGGCTTCAAAGATGACACAGAGCCTGATCCTGCATCCCTTACAGACCCTGAAAGTCACAGTGATTATTCCTCAGCAGTTCTACTCCATCAAAGCTACTTGTTGACTCAGGAGAAGAAGAACCACAATTATATACAGGCGCCCTTCAAAGGGAAAAAAGACACATGGGTTTGTAGCATTTTTCTTCCTCTCCATCTTAATGATGCGTAAAGCACAAGAAAGGTTTTTGTCTGGAACTGGATTTTTAGAAAAGTTTCTGTAAGAATTGTGTGTCAGGCCACAAATTCCTCTCCAGACTGGGTTCTCAGCAGCCTGACAGATATTATGAAGATCAATTGAAATGACAGTATTCAAGTTGCCTCAATAGCCATGGTGCAAAAAAGAGGGGACTGAGACATCCCTTTTATTTTCAACTTCTTTTACCTATTTCAATTTTCAACATTAGTGATTTGCTCTTGACTTTGAGAAAAGAAGATTCAGACAATGCTCCCTTGTCAAGTAGTAACAGTCCTCCACAGATCCTCTGTGAGCTTTCAAGCTAGACTAGGAAATACCACAACTGGCACTCCTTTCATTCCTAAAGCTGAAATACAAACAAGCAACCCCAACAGACAGCAAGAAAATTGCTTTAAAGAAAATAACTGTCATCTCTCTTTCTGGCATCAACCTTGAAGAAGTGAAGCAGGTTGATGCTCTGCTTACCCTGCACCAACAGCCTTCAGAGGATGGTGGCAGGCAAAACAATAACCAGGAGCTGAACCCCAATTATCCACTTAGCTTTGAGAGTGACTAATCTATTTGCTAATTAATCATGGGCCTCCTTCAACCTCTCTTATCTTGTTTTTCTAAGTATCTGACACTGATAACATGCACACCAATCTTGCTGAAGCACGTAAAGGGCTGGAAAACTACCCTTAAGTTTTCAAATGAAACATGAGGAAAAGATACATAAATAATTTTACATTCTCCAGGAGTCTCTGCCATATTGGAAAATAAAATCTCATTCTACGTTTTACCAAAATTCCTTAAATTACAAATTACTGACTTGCACTAATCGCAAAGATCAACGCTGGAGAAAGGTGAACCTTCACTGTTTGCACATCTTCTCTACTCAAGCCATTAGTTGCTCCTGTACCAAAAGCAGCACAGCAGATTAGAAATNGCTGTTTGCACATCTGGATAAGCAAAAGCTCTTCTCTACTCAAGCCATTAGTTGCTTCTGTACCAAAAGCAGCACAGCAGATTAGAAATCCTGAGAAAAATGAGTATTTGCCGGTTTGTTGGATGAGTTATGCAGTTACTTGTCCATTAGAGGGCATTTTATACTGCAGAGTGAAGCGCCGGCAGCTTGGGAACAGCATCACTAACCCCATCTGGAGCTGCTGGAGAACAGTTTCTGTCGACTCTCATTTAGTAATTGCCACTTTTCAACCTTTCCATATGCTGCATATAGATGAGCAAGCAAGAGCAAGGACAAGAAGAAAATAAGATGAAACAGCCATGAAAAAAGTCCTGCTTAAATAAACCCTTTGGTGTGCAGCTATTGTTGCTTCCAATGTTTGGTTTTGTTCAGTTCACTTCTCGCTCCCCCAGCTATAGCACAGCAAACTTCATCCTTTTCGCTCTCCCAAACAGCATTTTATGTTTTAAATTGTGAACATGATTAACTGAGAACAACTGCAAACTGTGCTGTGGCATCATCACCCATCTCTGGAGCTAGATGGGAGAGCTCATCCATCTCTGGAGCTGAACAAAGGCAAATCAACCTTCCTCAGTGCCAAGAGGCAGCACACGGCCACTTACCTTCAGATGTCTCCTTCTGGTTACTACTAATACTGCTAAACGTGAACTGTAAATTGCTTTCAGCTTCTGCTGGCTAGGGAACCACACAAAGCCACCCACTCCCCTGCTCCAGTGGTTTTCCTCTCCCCATATAAATGCAAATCAAATTAGGAAAGAGGCAGATATCTTGCTATATACATCTCCAAATATACGTATGTTTGTAATGAGGGTGGCCAAACTTCCTGAGTATGAGCTGCATACCAAAATCTCCATGGGGCCAAGAGCCACATGTACCAAGAGCCAACCTCTGTACCCCCTCCTGCCACACACATCCCATGCCCCTGTGAATCCCTGTGTTTCTCCCATCCCCATGACTCTGTGCTGCTGATCCCCCAAGCCCATCTCCCTCTGTGATCTCAGGGTTTGCAGAGGCACCACAGCAGCACCCGGAGCTCCTGCCTTGCAGGATGTGACCGAACATCTGCACGTAGCAAACACTCCTGCAACACTCACAAGTTACTCCAAAATTCCTCCTCAGCAGAAAGTTCAAAGCAGCAAGAGCAGCAATAAAAATCTGAACCACCCCAGGATCAGGGAACCAAAGCCAAAGTACCAAGACTACAACCAGGACCACTTGTCTGTGAGACTCTTCAAGTCCTTGGCTCTGTATCACTTCTCCTAATTAAAAGAAATAATAAAATAAGGATGAGAACATCCTTATAGGCAAAGCCATGCCATACTCAGTGTCCTGAGTTGTAACTAGGTGCTGCTGCATTGCATTACCTGACAAGGACATGATGGCACCCACAGATGTACAGGACACACAACTGGAGTGTCTCCAAATCTGGAATTCTAGCCTTCACTCCTAATTTCTTAATTCTTCCATAATCAGGACCAGACAATTAAATATTACATGAACACCCACACATGCTGGGAAACGATCACACCAGCCCACTTCTTCAAATTCCCATTGAGGCCCAGAGGAGGAACTTTTCAGCCCTGCAGGAGATTCCACCATTCACCCAGAGGAAGGACCCCACTCATCTGAAGAGCAAAGATGAAGCCCCTGCAGCCCCAGCAAACCAGGAGATTCAGCTTTCCTCCAGCACACTGAACTCCCCCACACACGGCACAAAATCAATCACTTTGAATCTTTGTCCTGGGATCTCTGCCTGGACTGGGAATAGTGAAAGGCAGCAGTGACACTCTTCTGTCTCCAGGAAATCTTTGGAGTTGTAGTTTGCCCTTATCTTAGTGCTTATATTTACATGCCACTCTTACATAAAAAGCACTCATCTGCATTGACTTATTTAGCAACATGAAATAAAATAGCCTGAAGCAATTCATGTTGCTTAACGTACTTATTTTTTTAATGTAGACGATGCTCTGTGTAAAGGAATATTCAAAGGGGAAAACTGTGGTTTGTTTGTAACACTTATTACTATCACTGAAGAAAATATGTTCTAACAAGTCTCGGAAGGGGGAAACACGTGTAATACCTTTAACAGCTCAGCTAATTCATCTTCTGCTGCCCAACTGCTGGCAAAATCTCAAATGGAAACTCTCAGAATGGAAACATGGAAAAACCCTTTCTCATGGTCTGAGACCTGTTCCCACTATACAATCTCTTTCCACCGGAGTGAGTCCTGTTTGTTTTCAGCACACAGCAGCTTTACTCAACAAAAAAAAAGAGAGTTCAAGAGTTCAAGGCTACGTCTCCATTCAGGCGTACACCCACAATGAGAACTGGGCTCTCCGGCCGGCGCTGGAGGCATTCCTCTCCCTCCACCTACCCACAAAAGGGCCTTGTCTGAGGGAAATGAGAAAGGAAGGAAGGGGCAGGATGCAAAGAACAGCAGAGAGAAGAGCCCAGCCAGGTGTTGGGGCATCATGCACCAAGGAG
This sequence comes from Hypocryptadius cinnamomeus, assembly GCA_013400635.1. Lineage (NCBI taxonomy): Eukaryota > Metazoa > Chordata > Aves > Passeriformes > Zosteropidae > Hypocryptadius > Hypocryptadius cinnamomeus. The sequence continues at coordinate 4,067 of VYZP01019817.1, forward strand.
GGCTTGGATCATGAAATGGGTCAGCAGTGAGGATGGAGGGTGGCTTTTGGAGTAATCAAGGGTCTGGGGAGCCCCAGAGATCTGCCATGCTCCAGACAATACTGAGATCCATGGGGCCAGGCACAGGCAGAGGCAGGATGGAAATGTGTGAGTGTTTCCATGAAGTCCCGTGGGAAAGAGCCTGTTGGGATGTGGGGCGGCTCTGGACAGCTCAACTGAGGAACGCTGCCTCCTCCTGCCCCTCCCATCCTGTTCCATCCCATCCCTCCATCCCTGCCTCTCCCTGCTGCTCTTCCAGCATCACTCACACCGAGTCCAAGGAGAGGGAAGGAGGGAGCCCAGTGAGTGGAGATAGGTTTAGATAAGAGTAATAAATAAGATGAAGTAATTCTCCCACTACCAACCTTTAGCCAAGAGTACCCTCCGCAACCACCAGGTTTGCATAATCTACACATTTTTATTCCAAGCCTTGCCAGCTCTTTGTAGCAGGGCAATTTTGGGATTTAACAACACTCAGGTTACTGACCTAAATTCAGACAGGCTCATCTGGAGCCATAACGGTCCATTGTGTGCCCAGGCCTGCTCAGGACGCCTTAATACACAGATTATTGATGCAATGAACTGTGACGGCTCCTATAGAGCTGTTAGGGTTTATTGTAGCAACACCTACTCGGGTCCCTTTAACGCGCGGATCGGTGACACAATAGACAGAAACGGCCACGACTTGGGGATGCATTATGCCACGGATCACTGGCCTGACAGCAGTGGCTCCAGCTTCCTGCCTCAGTGCAGCCAGCAGCAAACACGCCAAAATCTCACGTTCCCAAATCCTGGGGAAGCTGGGGAGGATGGCAGAGAGGTGCAGGACCTGGCCTACCTACTGTGTCCCCCTAGCCACCCAAACCTCTGAGAGGTGGCATTTGCAGACAGCAATTTGCTACTGAAAATAAGGATTTATAATGAAAGCCCTGGTGGGATCAAACTTTTAGCAAGAACAGCCACAGGCCTGCATTATAGATCAAGGCTAAAAATCCTGTCTGAGAAATACATGGAAATTAGCCAGAAAAAAATCAGCGTCCAATTTTCAGCATTTAAAAAAATAAAAATTTATGTTCCCAGAGAATGCGACGAAAGCTAGTGCAAAAGGAAAGTGCACAAATATCTGTATTTCTCTCTTCTTTGCTTCTTAAAGAACAAAAATAACCTTATGAGGCTGAGAACTAAGTACTGTTTAAAGAAAGTCAGTGGCACAGGGAGACCTGGGGCTGAGGAAAGGAAAATTAAGACATCACCATAAATCAAGTGTTTGCAGCCTCCTCACAAACATCAGCGAACAGTTCAAAAAGCTGCAGCTGGCTTTGCACTATCGCCTGCATCTTCCCCACCATTTACCAGGAGCTTTTTTTAACATCGGTGACACTTCACATTCAAAACTGCAGTTAAAAATAGACCATTGGTCCTCCCCTTTTAGCCCTGCAAATTCCCTCCCCTCCTCTCTGCCTCCCTGCACACTCACTGGTCTCTCCTTCCCCTCCTGCCCTGCTGTCAGCCACGGGGTGATGGAGGGGTGAGGGGGGCCCTGCCCAGCTGTAGGTGCCAGAATCATGGAATCACAGAACAGTTTGGTTGGAAGGGACCTTACACACCAGCTAGTTCCAAACCCCTTCCACTAGACCAGCTTGCTCCAAGACATATCTAACCTGCCTTTGAACACTTCCAGAGTCCTCCCACTGCTCCCCAGGACCTCATCCGACCCTGGGAGCATCCCTCTCTCATTTCATCCCAAAGCTCGTAGTTTTATTTACAGGAATGAAGGCAATGGCTCTATTTTTGGTTTCCCCTCCCACCTGCTTTTGCAAAAGATGTGAGTCTAAGGCTTTAGAAAACAAAGCACCCAACACTAATGTTTTCTCTCTGGCCTTAAACCCTGCAATCAGCAGATCAAATGTGAGTGTAGAGAAAGAAATTCCTTTGTTATCCATAGCTACTCAAACATTGAACCTTCAAAACCTCCTCAGGAAACAGGCCTGGGGAACGGCTGCTGCTACTACAAGGAGCCCAGCACAAGAGAGACTCGAAAATCAATATCCTTCACCCAACTTATCAAATTTACTGAGGACATTTATACAGTGTAATTAAATAGAAAAGAGATACAAATACAAAAGAGTATTTGCACGGCACTGAATAGCAATTGCATTATCTCTGGGACAGAGGACACTTTGACAAAAAGGAGGGAAAACACCATATATCAACTGAAGAAGCTGCAAGGAGCACGGGGAAGGTCTCTGCTCTCATAGCTCACGGGGAATGTACAGCACTTAAGCAGAGACAGCCACAAAATATACATCAGCACGTACACCTAAGGCATTTCTGCAGGTCCTGCTCAGTCAGCCAAAACGATGCTGTCAGAATTACACTGGTGATGGATATGGTCCAGTTGCCTCTCAGACTCGTGTAGGGTCTCCAGCACATGTTGGGGCACTTCCCCCTCACTGGCGTGGAAGCAAAGCAGACGCTATTATGTTGCTTTTCAGCATATGAATATACCAAGTAAAATCAATTTTGCCCAGTAATCCACTCGGTAAGTCAGGGATGCTTTCCACAACCAGCAGCCACCTCTGCAGACCGGCAAGATAAAATCTCTGCAAACCTGGGAAAGGCTGATTGCCAGTGCAGGGCAAACTGAAACACTGTGGAAAAGGCAAACTAGATTATCTGGCTGTTTGTTAAACAATTCTTCTCACAAGGTTTGTGTTACAAGCTTTTTGTGAGTGCTCCTTGCTTTCAGGTAGAACCAGCTCTGGCTCCTCACTCCAAGTCCCTCCAGGAAGCACACTGCTGTGGATGGGACATCTCTCTTACCATGGTGACCCTAAAATTCAGAATAGCCCAGTGTGGTGCAGGACACATGCTCAGTGCTGGGAAACAAAAGGCAGGTGCTTCTACCTCAGCCTTAAAGGTGTCATCTTCAGGGTTGCCTTCAACAATTAGGCACTGCCTAATTACACTGACCAATAAAACCCAACAAACAAGATGGGCAGGATCCCTGCATGCTGCTCTCCCAACACCAGGTTCCACAAGGAGAATCCCAACCATCCCCTTCCCAACATCCTCATGGGGATCAGTGAGCATCAGGTTAAAGGCTGCTTTGTTGCCTCTCTTGGGTCTTCGTTCTTTAATGTGAATCACACTCCACTCTATTTTGAGCAATCCTTTATTAAAAGTGCCTGTGAGTCATTTTCTCTAAACTTGAAACTCTAAAAATGGTAATGTTTGGGTAGTAGTCAGAAATTTTTAAGAATTTGCATTCTTCTCTTTTCGATTTAACAGGAAAAGGAGGGTAACCTGACTCAGAGAGGGTTTGTTTCCCCTTGTCCTGCACAGAAATGCTGCTCTTGGATAGAATCACAACTCATGAAATAAAACTTCTGAACATCTTTCACCAAGTACAAAGAAAGAGTACTGAAAAAACAAATACAAACCAAAATATCTCTTTAGAGAAAGACAAAAAACCGAACAAGTGACAACCTGGGAGTATCTATCAACTTATGTTCAGTATGTTATTAAAAAAGAGTCTTTACAGGTAAATCTGTGAACTTTGGATTGACATACATCCCTTTCCAGATCCATAACACAATAACTGAAAATTATACTGCTAACTATTCATACCTCCAACGTCCCCCACAGGAAAGATAAAGAAGAGCAGAAGGATTAGGAGGAAATTTTTCCCTGAGAGGGTGGTGGGGCCCTGGCACAGGGTGCCCAGAGAAGCTGTGGCTACCCCTGGACCCCTGGAAGTGTCCAAGGTTATACAGGGCTTGGAGCAGCCTGGCATGGTAGAAGGTGTCCCTGCCCAGGGCAGGGGATTGGACTGGATGGGGTTTAAGTTCCCTTCCAAACCAATGTAGGATTCTGGGATTTGCTCTCTGAGCCCAGGACAAGTTTTGCACTGCACAGCACAGAAAATAAACTGGCCCACAAGCACCACACGGAGCTTTCTTCATGACAGAGACACCTCATCCTGCTTGATGACATCCCATGAGACACTACTGCCACGTCAACTGTGGAAACAGGCTCTTCACCAACAAGGAAAGGTCTCCAAAGAATTGATGGCCCACACACCAGTCAGCCTCCACATTCCCTTCCTCCATTACCTCATCACAGAGCTTGCTCCCATGGTCTCCAGGCAGGACTGGCAGAAGAACAAAGGCTTGGCCAGGAAATCCACCAGAGAAATCACCTTTAAATGTCTCCTGGATGAACTAGGCATCTCTGATGTTCCTGGGCACATAAGTCATGGCCAGACTTGCGTGTTCCTTGGCTCGTGTCAGGAATGAGAGCTTAACTGCTCTTCCCACCACATTTGCATTCCAAACTGCTTCAATTCCTGCAGAGATCCCCACCCATCACCATCCACAGGTGGTGTGGGAGGGAGGAAGACACCATGGTAAAAAGCAACACCAGTGTGATCTCCAAGCAGAGTAGACCGGGATGGAGCTGAAATCCTCTTGATTCCCTTGGGCAGGACCAAGACCCATGGGGAAGAGAGGAGAAGGCACCAGCAGGTCCTGGGATGGCTCCACACAGATGAAAGACCCACGTCCAGCACTGCCATTCTTTTACTTTGTGAGCTTGGAGGTGATTCCAAGATCCCATTCATCCTGCTCAGCCACCACAAACAGGGATAAGGGTGATGGAGTTGCTGCTCCAGCCATGGGGTTTCAAATCCAACCTGTGCAAGGAATGCTAGGAAAAATATTATAAAGGGAAACTCACTTCCCCCAGCTGCCTCATAGAGCCCATCACAGGAAACATCTGCCATCCTCCACAGAGGACAATAATCAGGAGGAAGTGCTTGGTCCATCCAGAGAAAAGAAAGTCAGAAATACTACATTTCTAATTAGAAGCACACAGGTCCTGCCCGAGGTAGGAGATCCACTTCTGCAGGCAGGTCTCAGCAAAACAGGTTAAATAAGGAGTTTTATAGACTGCCGAGCATGAAAACGGCAGCAGCCCACTTGATGAGGTCAGGGACTGAAGTGGCCTATGGTACTTGTAAGAGAAAACATCTGTTGGTGTTAAAAGGTCAGCAGGAAATGAACACTATTTACTTTGTCCTTACTGGTTGGGCCACTGCTCCTCGAAAGAGAACCACACATGGCTCAGCTTAGTGCCGTCCCCTCAACAGCCGCCCCACAGCTGCCCACCTTCGAGTCCCCTTGGTGCACCCAGGAACGCTCCCAAGCAGCCCCTGGGAGGGAGATGAGGCTGTCCTTCCCCCTGGCAGACCCCAGGGAGCCTCCCTCCCTCGTGGGAGGGAAAAGTCCTTCACACAGGCTCAGGAACAAGCCGTTAAAATAAATCCGTCAACATAAAAGCGAAAAAACAAGAAGTTTCTTCTGAAAAACAGGAAGCGTGAGGTACATAGCGGCTTAAAATAGCGCCCGCTTGATTTGTTGACAAAACATGGGTCCCAAGGGGTCATGCCTTTCTGTAGATTTTATTTTTCCTGCGGGCTGCCAGGAGCACCTCCGTGGCTGCCCGGGGCTCTCGTGCCCTCGGCCGGGCCTGGCACCGCTCCCTGTGCCCGCCCGGGAGGCCGATGGCCGCGGGCCTGGCCGCGCTTCCTGTGCGCGGCACGGGGCTCCCACAGGAAACCCCGACGGAAAACGGCCCCCGCTGCGAACCAGGGCTCGCTCCAACAGGCAGAGCGAGCGTTTAAGGCTGGCACCCCCTCGATAAAGCTCAGTCTGAAGTTCTAAGTGTGTAGGAAGCTGGTTTCAGGCTTTCCCTCACTTGCTCTTCAGGCCTAGAACAGCGCAATGCTGGCCAGGCAGGACGAGCTGCTGGCACCTCAGGACAAGCTTAAAATGGTAATGGTCTGATCCCAAGCCCTAAAACCAACAAAAATTCCTAAACCAGGAATTTCAGGATGGCATCTTCTGCAGAACAGAGGAGAGAGGAAATTTTATACTTCAGCATTCTGTTACAGTTGTGTGATGCCCTCCCATTCCTCAGTAACTCCCCAGTTGGGGTTCTGCCTCTCCTTCCCCACAATCACAAAACCATAGAGGGGTTTGGTTTGAAAGGTCCTTAAAGATAATGCATCTCCACCCTTCACACCTTCCACTATCCCGCGTTGCTCCAAACCCTGTCCAACCTGGCCTAGGACACTTCCAGGATAGGGCAGCCACAGCTTCTCTGGGCACCCTGTGCCAGGGCCTTACACCCTCACAGGGAACAATTCCTTCCCAATATCTAACCTACATCTCCCCTTTCTAGTTTAACACCATTCCCCCTTGTCCTATCCTGATTCATTCTGCAGAGGTGGAAAGCAGCACCATTTTTTTGGTCTTAATTAAAAAAAACCCCGAACCACATTAAAGAAAGAATAACCCTCTCAGATGATCTAGTGTAGACTAAAAGGACTGTACTGAAAAGCAGGATGAGATATCACCCCTTTCCACATCCCCTGGCCTACAGACCAAGGCTGCCTGTGAGCCCTGCCCGCCTTCTCCTCACACACCACACCAGACACGAAGGGGCCCCAATCGTGAATAGCTAATTATTGGCCCACATGAAATTATTTCTCAAATTAAGATTTGTGGGTTTTCCCCTCGCCTAACAATAAGCCTTTGAGAGCAGCATTGCAAACACACTGGAGCAGGAGCAGCAGTGTAGCTCCATGTGCAATTAGGCCAGCATGTGGATCTTATTGCTCCTAAGGACTCTTATTTGATTTCCCGCACCACCAACTGGTGAGAAGTTTTCAAGTCTATATAGAGAAGAATTAGATCACTCTTTGGGGTGGTCGCATCTGGGGCTGGAAAACCAGATGGAGCGCGTTTTCCCGAGCCCTTTGTAATTGAACCAGCACACCAAGTTGCTAGGGAGCAGGCAAACACAATCACTGCTCTGGGGCAGCCCACAGCAACGCCGGTGCCGTGGCTGCCAACGCTCGTAGGCACCGTCTGAAGTGCCAGCAAGGAAAATGGTCACAGAGGCTGGGGTTTGCACAATATCAACGTGAACCTACTGCAGGCAGGGAGGAACTCTGGGACTCCTGAACATAAATGTCTGCACCCACGGTCATGGTGTCACCAAAGGAACCCAGGAGATTCATTTCTCCAGCTCCCCAAAAATGCAAAGTTCTCAAGAGCAGGCTGAAGCTGGGGAATGAAGAGGAAAGTGCAGGAAGGAGCAATATGGAAGCTTCAGCATTTCAAAAGCTGTGTGGGGACTGAGCCATGACTACTGCCCTTCCCGAGGACCAGGAAGGTGCATCTGACAGAGAACAGGATGGACATAAGGCTTTCCTAATCAAAACACGTTTTATTGACTGAAGTGAGAGATGGATGAAGTGGCTTCATCCAAACCTGGACCAGCAGCAATGCACATACATGCAGAGCTACAGCCTAACCACAGACTGATTTGAGCTGAAGGGACCTCAAAGCTCACCTCATTCCCACTCCCTGCCATGGGCAGGGACACCTTTCACTATTCCAGGTTGCTCCAAGCCCTGTCCGGTGTGGCCTTGAACACTTCTAGGGATGAAGCAGCCACAGCTTCTCTGGGTTTCAAGTGCCTCATCACTCTCACAGGGAAGAATTTCTTACTAATGCCGGAACTTATCCTGCCCTCTGTCAGTTTGAAGCCATTCCCTGTCATTCTGGGCCCTCTTGCCCCTGAAGCCATTCTTGTCCTGTCATTCTGGGCCCTCACCCAAAGCCCCTCTCCAGCTCTCTTGGAGCACTTTTAGGTACTCTAAGGGACTCCAAGGTCTCCTATCTTCAAGCTTTCTTCTCTTTAAGTTGAACAACACCAGCTCTCTCAGCCTGTCTCCAGAGCAGAGGTGTCCCAGATGGCACAATCTTTTCCAGGGAATGGCCATTTTAGAGACAAAAAATGCATGTATTTTCGCTGGCACTTACCCATGTGTCACATTTTAAAACCTGTGGGTTTAAAACCTCCTTATCAGCAGCTAACACGGAGCATGGGTCCCCAAGACGCAGGAAGCGTACGGAAAGCCTACTCTCCTTTCCTTTCCTGCCATTTATTTTCCTCCTTGGAACTCAGAACATGCAACAACAAAGTCACAAGTCAAACCATAAAAATGAGGCAGAATTTCTCCTCCAAATGCTGAGTTTGCAGCTGGAGGAGCAGGAGCAACCTACAGCTTCCCACGTGGCATCCCTGGGGTAGGGATGGCGAGGGAGGGCTGTTCTTCCTCCCTCCACCAAATATTCCCAAAGCACAGCGATTTAAAGATGAATTAGCAATTCCAGCCGAAGCAGAACACCTTTCAATATTTGTTTGGGATTTTTTCAGAAGGGAGCAACAAATACAAAAACAAATATATGTCCAGAGTCTGCACTGCACGACTCAAAAGCTACACAGATGACTCAATTCTCATGAACATGGCCTGCATATAAACATTCACCTTGAAAATAATCCTGCAGCACTGAACCAGGAGAGCAGGAGGGTGGTGGGGACATCACAGAGCTCACAGCAGAAAAAAAAGGGAATGGGTGATAGGGAAGCTGCCAGGAAGAGGGGAACAACAGAGAAATCCCCCTTGGAAAGCATATGTAAGCACCTGGACAGAGAAACCCCTTGAAAAGCACTTTCAAGCACCTGGCTCAGCTATTTTATCAGGTTTTTGTTTTCCACACAGCCCACAGGTTTTGTGCATGAAAATAAAGATTTTCCTTTCTGCAAATTATCGGCATTTTGAGTTGGTGTGTGAGGAGGATTCAGCTTTTTAAAGATTATTACTTCATAGGTGTTTTCATCTTAGAAAAAATAAGATAATATTTTCCTTTGAAGACACTAAGCTGACGCCTTTGGTTTTGCATTTTTCACATCCAATTCCACACTGGTTAGACTTTTCCTTCTCAAACCAGTATTATTCTGGCCTTCCTTTCTGTATCCACCTTTCTCCTGTCTAAACAGGTGGGAGTATAACACAAGCTACACCAGACCTTTCCAACTGTGACTACAATGACCTCCTCCATGGCCCTGGAGCATCTGGGATTTCTGAAACAACACGATGAAATATCTGGGTGACTACACAGCTAACTTTGGGCAGCCAATTTTAAATTTCTGGTTGGTGGTGCACCAAGGGAGTACAAGGTTCAAGTGCTGGCCATCACACAAAGTGTTTATAATGAATTCCCACTGCTTTCTAACCCAGCTGCCTTGTTTAAAAACCAGTGCAACTCTCTGAGGTGCACAAATAATTAATTTCAACCCAAGCTCTAAAGCAACAGCTCCCAAACTTTCTTTCCTGGGTGCGACCTCATTTTACAGACCAGTAGCTCTGTGCAACCCCAAACAGCAGAATAAATATGGAACAAAATGAAATTTCCATCAGGCTCACGACCTTGTTCATAACTTCCTCAAACCTCATTCTGGAGCCATCACTCCACTCTGGGAACTGTTATAACACAAATGATGTTGGAAATCCACGCCCAGCCACGGACAAACCCCTGGTGGCACCCACAGAGCCACCAACAGCTCCACAGTCATGGAGGGGAGACCAACACCTTCGGTTCTATGATAAACCCTTATTTACCCCATGAGTTCAGTGATGTCTCTCTGGTTTTTCCCAGAAATGCCCTCAAATCTCTCCAGCCTGTTTCACAAATGGCAAAACCCCAAAATGTGGCTGTTACTTAAGAGCATCCTAAATAAATCCCTTTCAAATTACCTCCTGTGGCATTTTTTATTGCCTCAAGACAGATTTTAGCTTTAGGGGAACTCTGGTGCTTTGTGCATGCTGCTGAGGATGCAGTCAGTGTCACAGACATAAATTATCACGTCAAATGACTTGCTCCACTATGTACCTCTGGTGGCAAGAGCTGAGACTGGAATTAAGGCTTTCCTGGTTCCCAGATCAGATCCTACACAATTACAGTTTCGCAGCCAACTCTACAAACGAGATGTTTCCAGGCTGGATATCAGAGACCAGCAAAGGGAAAACAAACAATGGGAACCACTTCAGAAAAACTTGATCTCTTCCTCTCTGACTCCAAGTTCATGATTTTGGCATCATCCCTGATGGTGGTGACTTAAACAATAAAAAAGACAACCAGCAAGTTCATGCAGTAGAGAGGGGGTAGAGCAACACAGATTCTGGGAAGGGATTTTTTGGCCATCTGGCCTCTTCCTGACATATTTTAAGAGAGGAGAAATCCCCAAGATGGCTTATCTGGAGGGCTGGACCATGAACTGGAGCATCGTGGCCATAATGGCTGTAAAGTGCCATTCCCTGCACAAACACACTGTATCCCAGGGCAGCAACCTGAACAGTAAACACGAGGATATTCCCCTACATGTGCAGAAAACCAAGGATAAAAATTCAGTCCTTTGGCTCCCTACTGCCGTTAAAATTAATTGCCACATAAAATTGCTGATTCCTACCAAATGAAGCTACACAATTTATCAACTCAAGGATACAGCAAACTCACTCGTGGTTTAAATACTTTATCTGAGTTATTACAGGATTCTGCACCACCGACAGTTTTATGGATAATGTAGGTTTTGTAAATTCATTAGTACGGGACGAACTTTCAAAGCAAACAAAGGCATTAAACAAACACCACAATACTGTATTTACACACAAATTAGATTTCCCTTCCCTTTCCAAAGCCGTGCTGGGATACTTGAAGGAAAAATAGGAAAGAAGGTCTGCTGCAACACTACATGAAGGGAAAACAGGGCAGTTCATTAGCACCTGAATCAGTGGGGGCTGAGCTCAGACCTGTTTCCTGACCTAATACATGAGCAGGTCACTTGTTGGCTTCTGATTCAGCTCCTCCAAGCTCTTAAATTGTTGAAGAAGCATTTCTATACCACAAAAGGAGACTGGACCTGCTCCAGAGCCCACTGCAGTCCGTGGCATCTTTCCACTGATTTTAGCAGGCTTTAAAACAAGGGCACGATGTCCCTTAATTAAAGGGGCCATGTCATCTGGAATCGACTCCATTTCAACCAAAGTTAAAACCAGTTTCAAACCTATTCCTGGGTGAATCCCTCTGCCCTTTTCCCGTTGATTAAATGCTTTCCCTCCCAACTGAGATAGGAAATAGCTGCCAAGATGACACAGGACATGGGAGAAAGAGAAAAATTGCATCTCTATGACTTGCTGTCAAACCAAAGCAGACACCGAAAATAAGAAGAAAAACAATTTTTGGACTTTCTTACAACAAGAGACGTTAAAAACAATTTCAGAAGGAAGCACAAATTTTCGGCTGATACTGCTTCTCCTGCAAGAAATCTCATGATGGAAACTGTTTTAACCTGTACTTGCTGGAAGGAATGACTAACATTGCTATTAAAAAAAAAAAAAAAAAAAAGAGATTGTAGAAAAAAAGCACTGTTTTTCTCCACTTTTCCATTCTGTTTACTCTGTGCATTTATCACCAGCATGTGTAGAAGCAGCCTCACTCTTTCCCCTGTGCAGGCAGTGAGTTAGTCACACTTTCCCCTGTTGTGTAGCTCCTTTAGTCAGCAGCAGGGAAGTGATAAAGATGAAAAAAACCAAACAAAACCAGGAAAACGCAATTGTGAAAAACATAGAAGTTAGCAGGAGGTCCTTGTAGGCAAATGCAATATTCAAATCGATTTGGCTTGCTTTAATTTAGGAGACTGCAATCTGGAGAGGAGCTCCTGCCTCTCCACACAGCCTCTCCTCTGAAGGAAGTGCACGAAGGGTACAGGAGAGGGAGGGCAGGGATACAGGAGAGGTAGCAGAGCTGCAGGAACCCCTGGTGCAAAGTCCAGGCAAAAACATTTCAGTAACTGAGAAACTGCTGCTAGAGAATAGATGTGAACCCCAGAGTCAGTGCCAGCTTCCAAGCCCAGCAGGGCACTCACTTTTTGCTCACCAGGTGTTAAATAACCCGCTCACAGTGGGAACAGCCCAAGTTTTGTGGCCAGGGTAATGTAATTATGCACCACTGCTTCATTCTTGGGGGTCTGCTTATTAAAAATGCATTGAAGAAATAAATCACTGTTGACTGTGTAGTCCCCCTTCCCTTTTTTGCTGGGCTAAGAAGAGTGACTTGTAATAAACCCAAAAAAGCAGTAACAATAGGAAACTCCCGAACTTTATTTCTAGATTCACAGCAATTGCTCCTTTTCCATTAAATTATTTGCTACAATAAGTACATGAAGCAGCAAAGACACCAAATCACCCTAATAAACCTATACAAAATTATCACCCTAAACCATCTGGAATCACAGTGTTCTGGTGGGCAGCTTTCCAGTCTTGGGACTTATTCTTGATTATAAAAACCATGGATTGGTCACAGGCAGAGCAGGGGGAGGCTGAGACTTTACATTTATTCGGCACAAATCTGCACCAGCCTGCTTTAACACAATGTAAAGGCCAGGTAGGATGCTGCTTCCAAGACTCAGGTCCAAATCCCACAGACACCTGCTGTGCACGACCAGACCTGCAGAGAGGGGTGTGGGATGGACACCAGCCAGACCCACCAAAACCCAGGGAAGAAAGGCTCATTTCCAAGTGCCATCAGTGAACCCGTTAGTGCTGCCACAGTTTCATCAGCAGGTGTGGGTATGCCTCTGGATGATGGGCTTGATGCTTCAAGGTGTCCAGGAGATGGGGAAGAACAAGGGCATGAGGCTGTTCTGCCCTCCCTGCACTGCAACTCTGGGGAGCAGCCCAGGGTGCAAATCCCATCACTCTAACCCACAGCTGCCCAGACCATCCTCTCATCTCCAAAACATCCTCCTGTCTCCGTAAGGGCAAGGGTTTGGCTTAAATCAGCACCCAAAGAGTAGCACACCTCCACTTAAAATCAACCCCAAATCTGAGATATTCCCAATGCAGAACCCAGTCAGCAGGGATTTGGGAATGGTCCAGCTCACACAATTGTCCCATCCCAACACTTCCCTGACCTGCAGCCTGGTCCAGCCTGGTTTCCTGCCCATGGCAGGGGGTTGGAAGTAGATGGGCTTTAAGGTTCCCTCCAACCCAAACCAATGTGACTCTATGATCCCATGACATCCTTCTAGGAAAGCCCCAAGTCACCAGCAAGACAACCTGGAATAAAACCACCTACAAGCTTGTACAGAAAAACACTTCTCAGATACTTTTTTCCCCCCTCTCTAGTGTTAGTCATCAACCTTCCCAAATATAAAAACGGCTGAATTTAGCCTGGCCAGGCACTTCTGTCAAATATTTAAAGAAAAAATGACCAGCAAGAGGCTGTGCAATCTCATGTGAACATTTCTGTCCCTGAAACAGATCTTAATTCTCTAAGGATCATCTCACATGCCAATGGGAAGCTCAGTAAGGGATGAGATATTTAATCTAATCTGCTTTCAAAATAATTTTGTTGGCATTGATTGTGCTGAATTGTATCTATGGGAAAGAATTTAAAGTAAGAGCAAACACAGACATATATGAGCCAGACAAGTAAGGGTCTGTTACCATTACTGTTGGCTGATAATTACAAAGAACAACAATCTAAATATTAATGTAAGGTAAAACCACCTGGTTTAGGCAGCCAGCACACAGCTGTGTTTTTAAAAATTGTTCTAACATACGCAATATTATAAAAAATTCTCAAAAATGGCCTGGTTTTAAATTCTTTTGCTTGACTCTTCCCTTGTTCCCCCAGAAAACCACCCCTAAAATCTGAGCTGCCTGTAAGCCCAGCTGTTTCCTGGCTTTTCTATGCAAATTGTTCTCCCTGGATTTTATTGTGTGCATGTAGATGTCTCTCAGAACGCACTCAAGTTTGAATTAGGGGCCCTACTTCCATCAAAGGGCATTCTTGTAAAATAAGCTTCACTCTCACAGTATCTGACATGGAATTATTATCCCATAACTCACGGGTGTCCTAGCAGTTCTGTATTAAACACAGCTCTGGAAAAGTCCCAGAGGGAAAAGCACATGAAGGGACATGGAGAGTCACTCAGATGTAAACCTGCAAAGCCAGGAATTCCATATTTCCCTGCCAACCCACAGAGCTCACACCATGTGCTGGGTGAGGATGTGCCTCCTGCCTTGCTGCTGAATTTTCACCTTTCATGATTAACTAAACACCGATTGCATTATTGTGTAATTAGGTTAAATTAAAACTTAGCTTAAAGCAGGAAACACTTCCTTTTCAATTCCAATCAAAACCGTTTACTTCAATTTCAGTTTGATATTGGCATCTCCCTCCAGCATGACAAATTTATAATTATTACTGTATGACAGCAGGAAAACCAGAAAGTAAAAGTTACTGTGGTAGCTGGTCTGAAAGCTCACAATTACCAGAAAATGAGGAGATTTCTGCTGCTGCTTTTCACACTTATTCCCTCCCCAGTTTCCCACTGACTTTCTGGCTTTGTTGCAAAAAGGAAACTCAAATGGTAAAAAGTTGCCCAAGTTATTTCCCCCACACAAGGATTTTTTAACCCACTTCACCTATTGAGCTCACCCTATAAATCAGCATTTTCTATCCACCCCTTTTTGGACAGCCAAGGCTGTAGTGTGTTTCAAAATATACATCAAAACTGTATCAGCACTGAAATGGTCCAATTCATCTTATTTGTCAAATTCCAGCCTTAGACCAAAGTATTTTTATGGTCAACCCCAAAATACCATTAGATTCATAAGAACTGCCTCCCTCACATCCACCAGTACAGTGCCAGCCTGGAGAGTTTTCTTATGTGGCTCTGGAATATTTTACATACAGACTGTGCAGGGTGTGACCCAAATTCTGTCCTCAACCCTGGACATTCACAGAGTCACAAATGTGGGGACACAATCTGAGAGCAGAGTCTGCCCTGCGCTGTTTAGGAACCAAATAATAGTCTGTGGTAATAAAATATTTATTATGCTCCACAACACTGCAACTGACTGGCTGTACTTCCTCCCCTCTCCATCAGAGAACACTGGAGCTCCCTGCAACTTCTGCTCAAGACTTCTCAGGTTACATATTTTTATTTTTCTTACAGATTTTCGTATAGGATTGTGTCTCTGCAAGGAGCCATTTGGCAGTTAAGGCAGTTTACCCAGAAACCCAGAGTGCTGTTTGGTTTTTTTTCTCCTTGTTGCCTCCAATTCTCTGGAATGACATCCCTGGCAGAGTGTCCAGAATCAATTTCCTAAACACAAATATAAGCCCACAAAATGCACTGAATGGAGCAAAAAGCCACACCACACTTTGTTAAACCAGCACTGTACCAGCCTCCAAAGGAATCCACCATGCACCAGGAGAGGAAAATAATGAAAGCCCTGTGTTAAGATTGCTTAATCCTGCTCCCAGTACAGACTCTGACATGTGATGGTGGGAAGAAATTCCTTACACAGAGGGTGGGCAGGCCCTGGCACAGGGTGCCCAGAGCAGCTGTGGCTGCCCCTGGATCCCTGGCAGTGTCCAAGGCCAGGTTGGACATTGGGGCTTGGAGCAACCTGGGACAGTGGGAGATGTCCCATGGCAGGGGTGGAACAGGATGGGCTTTAAGGTCCTTTCCAACCCCAACCATTCCGGGGTTCCATGATATCTCCCTCCTTCCCCCCACCATGCCACAGTGATATTCCCACTTCACTGCTCTCAGAAACAGCTCAATAAACTGGGAACCCACCTACAACAGCTGCAATTCCTGCTGCCACCAACAAGGCAATGAAGACACAGCACCAGGGAGATCCTTAATTTCGATTCCCCAAGGGATATGCATCAAAGAGCTCGATGTCCCTGCAGAAAACCCTCATCCAGAGGGTGGATGGGGCAGCTGGGAGGTGCAGGATCACACCCTGCCCTCCCTCACTGGCCATGTTGCTGTTGGCACCAAAACAGAGAGACCTGCAGGGGATGTAAGGAATTGAAATGGAAAAACCAGGAAATAAAATGTAAAAAGTGTATTGTGAGCAAATGATTGAAGGAAGTAGCAGAGCCCTTAACAAATTGGTTATTTGTCTGGTTAGCTGATGCAGAAGTGGAACAGGAAATTAATTCAATATGCCCCAGACTTACATTCCACTACTATTTTCTGAGTTTTTTCTTCTTCATATACATATATAAGCCAAACAGTAAGGTATTTCTGGGCAAGCCCGCATTTGCTGATGAGACTTCAATTAAAAAGATCTAATCATTATCTGAGCTAGACTACAGACTGGCTTGGAAATGAAAGAATAAAATAAGACCAATT
Source organism: Hypocryptadius cinnamomeus (assembly GCA_013400635.1). Classification (NCBI taxonomy): domain Eukaryota; kingdom Metazoa; phylum Chordata; class Aves; order Passeriformes; family Zosteropidae; genus Hypocryptadius; species Hypocryptadius cinnamomeus. The sequence continues at coordinate 20,237 of VYZP01019817.1, forward strand.
CAGAAGGAAAAGCCCCATTCAGAACCCACCTGGCTACCAGCAGGTCTTGATTTGCTGAAAAACATCCCAAACCAGTAGGCAACAGTCACACTCACACTAAACCTTTATGAACAAGTTCCCACTCTCTGTGCCTCACACGATATGGCAGCCTGCCAGTAATTTTGCTTTAAACATGAAAATGGATATCAAATCCAGCTTTTTAGATAAAATAATGGCACGGGAGATTGATGGCATTGCTACACTGCACAATGACCATTTAAAACACTTTTGGCTGCAGTTACAAGGCTCCAGTGACCTCCAGAACTAGAGAAACTCCACGCAGCATTAGGAGAAAATAAAATTAGTGATTCACAGTGAAGAAATAAAGTGATTCAGTGCTTTTCCAAGAGGTACTGGCTGCAGTTAGCACTTCTGCAATGACACCAGTACTCAGGGTCGTGCTTAGAGAAGGAACAAACACTCCGAATTTCCATAAATGAAATGTCTGCTGCTGAGATGGCACTAAAAATGGTACTGGGGATGCCAGGGAACTGAAGTGGAATGGAAACAGGTTTTTCATTATCATTGTGGGGAACATCACTCCCCCACCACGTGGTCATGGCACAGGAGTGGGCAGTAAGAGAATGGCAAAAGGCAGAAAAGAGAGACAAAAGGGAATGAAGCTGGAGGAAGAATACAAGGGAGAAACGAGGAGCTGAGACTAAAGCTGAAGGCAGAGTGGATGGAGCAAGAAATGCCAGAGGAAGACAAAGCAGAGGAGGCACCCCCATCACACCTACAGCTGACTCACATTTCGGGTTACTTTCATTATTTCTTTGTATTCCGGCAGCATCTGGCATCTGCTGCTGAGATCAGAGCCGTGTTGTGCCAAGTGTGAATCAAGACCTTTCTGCTCATCAGCTGAAAATCCAAACAGACAAAAGGGAAAACTGAGCAAGGAACCAAACCAGTCCTGCCTGGAGTGACCAGGAGCTGCAGCAGCAACAGAACCCACCCAAACACCACTTTGGTCATCTTGGAAATACACAGAGAACATTTTTTTTTTTTTACACCAAGAGCTGATTCTTTCAAGTGGCTTTTAGAGCTCTCAGGATCCATCTGCCCCTCAGTAAGGGTGGGTCAAATGTTTGGGAATGTCAGGCACTGTCTGCATTTGCTGCTGTAAGCAGCTATAACCCAGCTGTGCTGCCATCAGGAACCAAGTGGGCTCTTCCAAGCATCCAGTACAGTCCACAGAAAACATTTAAGCTCATCTGACACCCATCAGGCTACAACAATCCCTGGGTCTGAAGCTCCCAGGCTCACCCTTGGACTGCCTCGCACCCTCCAGGCTCAGTAGACTCATTTAACATGTGGAGTAAAAAGTTAGGAGCTTCTGTGCCAGGGAGCTGTGCAGAATTAATTATTGTGCAAATAGAGCTCTAAATCATTAACAAAAAAATGATTATAGCATCTGCCATCATTACTTGGCCCATTACTTAAAAAGCTGGATGCAATAAATAGGATGGGGAATGGTTGGTATTATGCTGACAGAGCTCAAGAATCCGGGATATCAGAAAATGAGCCCTGCCCGGAACAGCTACACTTGGGCTCTGTGAGTACTCTGTAGTCAGACCAATACACTAAGTCCTTCATCCCCAAGCACTTAAAAAACCCACCAGTTAATCATTAAAAGAATGAAAACACTGTGGTATTCCTCCCAGGCCTTTTGTCTTTTCTTCCTGTTCTTTGGAACTTCAATAAACTTACATTTTTACATTTCCCCATTAGATCTCTTAGATAAATATTTTAACTAAGTCAAAATACCACAGCTTGAAATGGGGATGGTTTTGCTTTATTTGCTTTCTTCCACACTGGCTGCCAGCTCTGGGAGATGTTCCATCCACCAGTGGCTGCTCTGGTGGCGGTGCAAGTGCCCCCCACTCCTCCCTGCTCTCCCCTGCTGCAGGCACAGCTGAGTCCCACCACCCCTCAGTCTCCAGAAGAGGCATTTTCAGCAGGATCCCATTTGCCCCATGGCCTTCTCCATGCCAGCTGGGGATGCTTCATCCCTGACAGTGTCCAAGGCCAGGCTGGACAGGACTTGGAGCAGCCTGGGATGGTGGAAGGTGTCCCTCCCTGCCTGTGGCAGGGGTGGCACTGGATGTCCTTTAAGGTCCCTTCCAACCCAAACTATTCTGTGCCTCTGGAATCTCCAGTGGCAGTTGTAGAGTGCAAAGTCTTGGAAGGCACCTTCCAAAGAGAACCTCATTGTGTTGCCCACACAACAACCAAGCAGAGCATCCTGCAGCAGTTTTATTTCTATCAGAACTGAGCACTCAGAAGTTTATATCCATCCTGGAAACACATGTATGTTTTATTTCTATCAGAACTGAGCTCTCAGAAGTTTATATCCATCCTGGAAACACGTGCATGTCTCAGGCTTTGGCAGAACTTTGATCTGAAGCCTATCTGGAATGGCCATGTGCTGGAGCAAGTGGCTGTCAGGAGCTGTCCCCCTTGCTGGCAGAGGATGACACGGGCAGCTCATCCCTGGCCACTGCTGCAGGACCAGGGGCTAGCTCTGCAGCACACACAGATGAGTTCCACCAGGTCCAACAGGATAATCCAGAGCTCCAGCACACACACTCTTGAGTTTACAGCTGAAATATGATAAAGGACCCACTCACCCAAGGCAAATTCCTGACAGCAACCAGGGCTCCACAGCTGGAAGGGACCTCACTGACTGACACCTTTGGGCCATGAAGTTTGAGAAATTTTCCTCTTTAAATAAAATACACTGTGTTTTACATTCAGCCTAAATTTCTCAGTGTCATGGTTAGCAGTACAGGCAGCATCCTCAGCAGGGTCTACCAGATGCTCCACAGAGGCATTCTCAACACCTCTCTCTGCCAAATCCCACCTGACACACACAGCTTTTCCTCATGACTAACTAACCAACACCCTTTTATTAAACATTTCTTGTTTGAATCCCCTCCTCAATTAGCTCTTCCTCTCAGAGCCTTTCTCCAGCCTCACGCCCTCGCTGTGGCCACGTTATCCCTTCCCTTCTTGCCTGATCAGAGGTTCTGTGCTGGCTCCTCTCCAACTCTGCTCTTCAATGCAATCATTTCACTTAAGAGCCTGGCAAGCTGGTTTGTTTTTTTTTCCCCCCATGTCTGTTTTACACAATTTCAAAGCAATGGAAAAAAAAAAAAACCAAGAAGGCATATTTTCCAGTATGATGAATAACAACCTTACACTGCAGCAGCTCAGCTCACCCATGAATAGGGCACATTTTTGAAATAATGAAGAGAATAACTGGTATGGTAAAACAGTGCATGTGGAGGTCTGTGGAAAGGAGGGAGGATGGAAGTGCAACTTCCTCACCTGTCTCTCAAGAAAGGTGACAAAGGAGTCAAAATGAAGCAGAAAGAAAGAACTTCTCTGAAAGTCTCTTTGAATTTTAATACAGAAGCGCAAATAAATTAAATCTCCTGTCTCTGTTTCTAAACCTTTATCTTCACTATAGGAAAAAAAAGGGGAAAACTAAGGGTAAATGCAGTGTAACATCCAAATAGGAGCAGGCAGTGCACTGTTAGCCTGCAGTACTGGATACACTGGTCATCTCCAGGGATGCATCCTCAAAACCAACAAAAATAAGGACTAACAGAGGCCACCTTTGTGCTAATTAAACTGCTTTACAGAAAATGACCAGACCTCCCTGCAATTGCAAAGCTTAGAGAGACTCATCTCTGAGGTACCACTGGGACAACACGGGCCATGCCCACGGGTGCCATAAGGTCCCTGTGGCCAAGCTGGGCACGGCCACCCCCTGCCCAGTGCCACCAGTCCTGAGCTGTGAGTCAGCTCCCCCAGCAGCACTCCTCTTCCTACCGCTGGCAGAGCCATTAAAAAGGTTTTTTCCTGCAGTTAGTTTATATGCTGCAGCTCATTAACATCTCCTAATACCAGAACTTGAGGCTAATTAGGCATGGCAATCCTGAGGAACATATTCTCTGTTCATCTTCCCAAAGCAGGATGCTCCTTGGCGGCCCAGCTGTAGCTCCACATGCTACCATGAGGGTATCACCCTGGAAATAAAAATACTCCAGGATCCCACACATTACACAGCAGGGATCCCATACTTGTTAGTTGATGGCACAATTTACAGGCTGTTTTGCTTAAAAATTGGAAGCATCTCTGTCATCAAGGCAGATTCCTGCTCAGCAGCCTCAGGGAATTTCCCCAATAGTTATCAATACGCCATGGCTTTCACAGTAAAAACTACTGACTTGAAAACAAAGAGACAAAGTGGTTAGAAAACTTAGGAGACTTAAACAAAGAGCATTTGACAGAACAATGCCAGCGGGAATTTTCTCCCTATGGCTACAAACACACAGGAACAGACAGGCTGAGGGCTCTGAGACAGGATTCTTGCACATGGAATACTCCTAGGAGCAGGCTGTCCGTGTACATATCACCTAGGAGTGACACCCACTGCAGCAACACGTACCCAGGGAACACCAACAGATGTGCAACAGGAGCTATGCTCAACACCAACCCCTTCTTTAAGCACAGGAGCTCCTGAAACCTGGTTTCCCACATGTCTTCTGGACCACACAAATACTGACCAAAGCTTGCCCAGAACTGGGACATTGTAAAGCTCCCTTTGCCCACTGGATGTTCGTGTTGTAGTTTTTTCTCAAGTGCAAACTGGGGTTGTTTCCTTCTGTCTGTTTTCAAGGATCATCCCTTCCAATGCCTTAGGTCTGCTAAAAATTACTCTGAGGGCTTACCAGGTGTGAATGAAGAAGGCACTGGCTAAATCTGTCTGCTCTCTAAATTCCCATGTATTTCCTTTTAACATCAGCATTTTATACCTAAAAGCTGCAAAAATTAAAAAGCAACTTTTGAATAACTAAAGCAAAAGGTCCATATAGTTACTGTATTTTCTTCCTCAAGGACCCTATGAATGCTTCACAGAACCCTTCCCATGCTCCATCACTGGAGAATGGGAACCTCTGAGGAACAAAAATGCAACTACAGACAGCAGGAAGGATGGTTTCATGCCTTTCTGCTCCTGTAAAAACATCGAAGCATTTTTACAAATGATGAGAAGAGCCAGGAGAGGAGCTGTGTCCATGGGCAAGGATACAGCGTGCCACTGGGAGAGCGGAGCCGCAGAAGTGATGGAACAGCAGCATCCCCCTCTGAATCACCTGCAGCAATTCCTCTGTTGTGGGGCTTTTTCCTTCTCCTTTTCAAATCCTTCTTCTGGGAACTGAGTGGGAACACTGCAAGTGTGAGCCAAATTCACTGCCCAAGGCAGCAGAGACCTGCCTTCAGCTGCCCTCTTATTTGCATTTTTCAAATGGATTAATTTTGAAAAGCTTTTACAAATCTGGCCCACAGATTACAAGCTGGAAACAGGAAAAAATCTTGGACAGAGATGAAGAGACCACCTAAACCCCAATTTAAAGGCTGTCTACATGCAAACTTTCCCTCACTAGACACCTCAATATAAAAATGTTTATCCACTCTTCCTCTGGAATCGTTTCACATCACCAATGTGCCACTCCAGCCAACTACAGAGCTTCATGTGGGGACAATGTGCCCAAAACTCCAGGAGGAAAAAGAAAACAAGGATTTTCATTTTGGGCCAGCTCAATCCAAACTGGAATTTTGTTTGCTTTGAGCTGTCCAAGCCATTGACGTGTCGGAGTCCAGCGAAGCATTAACCCGTTTCACTAAGCAAGCAACGCATCCACCCTCTGGGCACAAAAGCTTTGGGTTTGGCACCAAAATGAGGGCTGGAGCTCCAAAGCCTGGCTCTCCACACAGCCCAGGAGCTATGGAGTGGGTCCCCACAGCTCCACAGGCTGGCCAGCCCGCTCCCAAGGAGAAGCAGCGCTTCCAAAGGAGCAGAAAGCAAGGCAGGCTGGCATCTGCAGAGGTGCCAGGGTTTTGTTTGCCTCCGAGCAAACCTGGCAGCGCGGGCCAAGCTCACTTCTGCGCTCCGTGTTGGGGCGGATGATCCTTGGCAAGGAGGTGTGCCTGGAGCGTAAGCCACGGAAAACAGAGCGGGAATTCCGCGGCGATCCAGGGTTAATATTAATTCCCTGTGCCCAAGGAGTAGCTGTGCGAGCGGGGCTGTTTTGTTCCCGTGCTCTCACAGGGGATTAGCTCTTGGCAGAGCGGTGCTGCCGGCAGGAGACTCCACCATCCGAGCTGTTTCCTGGCACTGAGTGGCTTGGCTGGAGCTGCTCCTGACTCCTAGCAGAAGTAGGGTTTCTAAAATAATTTCTGAATCCTTTTAATGGTCTCAGCAATGGCCAGCAGCGCTCGTGTCCGAGCAGCCACCCAGCATCTTCCCTGCCAGGCACAGAGCTCAGAGCAGTGTCTTGTTCTGTGGTGAGAGCTCGTCAACACACAATTAGTGCCCAGCAGGACGGGGACCCTCCTTTGTTTCTTCTGGCCAGATGTGCACTCACTAGCCCAGACCACAGCGAAGAGCTGTGGCCATGAGATGTGACCCACCTGGGACAACACTCACCCTTGTTCCATCACCAGTGTCCCAAACAAAGCCCATCAGAGAGCTCTGCTTCCATAAATTTTAAACAGATTACATGATTATCCTTTAGGGTTGATTCCCCATCCTTGGACATGTTCAAAGCCAGGTTGGATGGGGCTCTGAGCAACCTGGTCTAGTGGAAGGCGTCTCTGCCAGCAGGGAGTTGAAACTGGATGGTCTTTAAGGTTCCTTCCAACCCAAACTATTCTGTGATTCTAACACAGAGCCACTGAAGCTGTCCCTGCAGAGAAAGCCACCTTCGAGGGACACACCCCAGGGACACGGCTGCTTGCTGCCATCTGCAAGCTCACATTTGGGAAAGCACTGCCAGGGCTTTAACTGAGCAGGCATTCCTCTCCATCTTCACTTTGAACAATATTGTGCTGTTCCAGTATTGTACCAGTGAACTCACAGTGACCCTGTCAAATAAATATTTTTCCCGAGTAACACTGTTTTAAATATATTCATTTAGTATCCTTATTTGAAAACACTGGACAAATTAAACGACTGTAAAATTTGACTTTCCAGTATTTTGTGTTCAGATAAACTCCTACAGCACCCTCATCCATGGCAGCCAGCCCATATTTCCAAGTAACCACAGTTTTAAAAAGCCAACTATGTTTTTCAGTATCTATGCATTAATCATCGGTGCCAGTTCAAGAATTATTCTTGAGTTCAAAGGAAAAAGTATAAAGAAGAGGAATGTGTGTGGAGCTCCCCTCCACAAAATCTGCAGCCTAACCATCCTGTATCCCAGCCCTTACCACATACCCCATCCCCAACCAGGGACCCCTTACAGGATCTACGAGGTTTCCCTATCGCTTCCATCAAGACTGGAGTGTAAGAAGCGTTTCTGTCTGACAAAGACAACGCTGAGGCTGCTGAAAACACCGCTGAGAGAAGTCCTGTGCTCCCAAAGAAGTCACGTTAATTGAACGTGGCTCCAAAATATTTCAGATTCCCAGCAAGGATTTGGTAGCAGAGGAGAACATGCTGTGACCGACCGTATTTCTAACGCAGTATGAAAAGCAGTTTCAGTACATGCTGCCAAAAAGTGTCAAACAGGCTAAAATATGCTTGTCCACAGAGAAGGGGACAACGCTTCCAAAGGCAGGAGCAGGGAGGAGGGACCAGGTCAGGCTGAGGGGCAGTGTGGGGCTGCCCAACATTCCCGGTGTTTCAGCAAGCAATGGGGGGAAACATCAATTGCAGAATGCCCAGTGCACGCCCCTGGTTTTATTGGATTTTCCTTTGCTCTCGTATTTTGAGAAAGGTTAAATATGTCAAACATTAGTCTACAAAACCTCTCACACAAATCCTCTTACTCACATGATCTTTCTAAACAGCCCCAATCTCTTCAACTACGCAGACATGGCTACAAGCTGTGACTATTGATAGGACAAGGGTGAATGGCTTTGAGCTCAAAGAGAGGAGGTTTAGATGGGATATTGGGAAGAAATTGTTCCCTGTGAGGGGGGTGAGGCCCTGGCACAGATTGCCCAGAAAAACTGTGGCTGCCCCATCCCTGGAAGTGACCAAGGCCAGGCTGGACAGAGCTTGGAGCAATCTGGTCTAGTAGAAGGAGGGGTGGAAATGGTCTTTAAGGTCCCTTCCAACCCAACCATTCTATGATTCCATTCTATTTCAACCATCACCTCCCAAGAACCTCCAGAGCTGCAGAGGGAGGGGTAACCTCCCCAGCACACACTCACTGGGACACTCTGAGCACCCTCATAACAGCATTATCATATTTTCCGTATTTTCTCACCCATTCTTCCCATGGTCTGACGCCTTGCTTGATCTTTTGTGACTGGCTGCACACTGAGAAGATGTCTTCATCAAGCTGTCTGCAGCAACCCTCAGGTCTTTTTCCCCAGGTGGTTCCAGTTCATTGAAAGCACAGCAATGTGTACGAGGAGCTGGGAATGCTCCTTCCCAGGCACCAACTTTGTGTTTGGTAGTGGTGGCTTTCATCTGACCGTGTGATCCTCCTTAATTTCAGCTCTGCCTCCTTCTGCACAGGGCTGTCTCCCACCAGAGATGCCACAGAATCCCTCATGGCCTTGGTGCCACCAACTCCCTGTCCACCCCTTTTTTCCAGATTATTGATTAATGTATTCAGACACACAGTCATGATGCAGATACTTAGAGCAGTCTAGTATCCACCTATTCCCTGACAAAATGCTGATGCTTTGCTTGTTTTCTGTTTTCATCCATGCAAGCCACTTGCCTAAACAGAGGTTCTTTGAAAATCACAAAGGCTGGTTCTCAGAGACCTAGCACTTTGCTGATTTGTGGTTTTTGTTTTGCTCTTATCTGATCTTTGTCATGTAGGTATCTTTAACCGTACTTTTTTGGCGTAGTACTCAGATGAGGCACACAACTGTTCTCTGTTCCTTTTTCCTTAAAAGAAAACTCCAAGCAGGTGAATCTTGTGTACAGAGCCAGGCAGGTAAGACCCTGGTTAACTGCATGCACTGAAGACAGAAAATCCAAGAAAAGGACATGTCACAGAATCATAGAATTGTCTGGCTTAGAAAGTGAGCTTGAAGATGATCTAGTTCCAGCCCCCATATCAGCATGACCCTGAAACTCAGCAGAGCAAAGTGGATTCTCCAACGAAGCTCCTGCACCTCCACGTGTGTGTGTCCAGAGGAGGATCCACATGGGTGGCAAAGGACAGAGAGAACCACAGCAGCAGCACCCTGAGAGCAACTGCCATAAAATGCAAAAACTAAAGATTTGTTACTTTTTTAAACTGCAGTCCGTTATTTTAAAGATTTAGCACATTTCTGCACATGTTTCTAGAGAAGGTTTATCAATGTGCCATGGTCTCCAGAAGTTTCTGTCCCTGGAAGCAGGACACCAGCACCTCAGCAGGGAACATGCCGAGCCAGGGAGCTGCCACATTCCCCATACCTGTCACTGCTCATCGCTGCCCATGTCCCACACGCTCCTCTCCAGCACGGCCATCAGGAAGCAGCTGAGCTGGGCGAGGCATTAACTGGGTCTAGGCTGGGGAAAATACTGACACAGCACCTGTGTGTCCTTTCTCCTCTGTCTCCAGCCTCACTCTGTTAATCCCAGAGTCCATCCAGCACACAGACTCTCCCCACAGCTCTGCCACTCACAGGTTTTCTTTAATTTTTCCCATATCTTCCTACAAACCCTCTTCCACTGCATCCTCATCCTTCCCATTTCACCACAGGTTTTACCAGCCCACCTCCTGCCTCCACAGTTTCCATTTTCTGGAGATCAATACCTTTGGTTTCACCAATTTTCAGCTGCTTTACCCGCCCATGAGCAGTGCCAGCCTGCTCTCCCTGGCACTTCCCAACCCATCCCGTCACGGCCAGCAAAGCAACACCAAAGATGAGAAAGAGCTGGAAACGCCCTGGTGCTAAGATCCACTTAATAAGTTGTCAACCAGGCCCTGTGTATTCATTCTTGTGGGCATAAAGATCTCTGTCAGCAGTCAAAACACGGATTTACACCCCCAGCACAATTCCAAGCAGCATTTAAAGATTTTTAACGACCATCCCTTTGTCCCAGGGAGTTAAGCGCTGATCGAATGTCACAACGTGACACATGAATGCACAACAAGACGGAGGTTTGACAGGCAGTAACATTGTAATATGATAATTCCTCTTTGTCCCTTAATCACCTCTGTTTTTTGCAGACTTGATTCACTTACCAACATGTGATCAATCACTGCCTTTTTCAGTGAGATAATTTTTTGCCCTCTATCTAAATGGCTCCTGTCAAAGGGAATCCAGTACTAAATTAAAGCTGATATGCCTGTCTCTGCCCTTTTGTTTGTAGACTTCTCCTCGCACACAATTGATTTTAAATAGATTTTTTTAATGGGTTCCAACACTGTTTAAGTACATGTATTTTTAAAAATCTGTCTCCTTGAAATTAACACATTTAAAAATGGTCTGGAGAATATAATTTAATGGAGAGGAATAAATACCAGAGTACATGATGGCACGTGTATCAACTTCCCACTAGAGTAAGTTGCCTATTTAGATCTTCCCACATGCTCTATTTAAAATGGGAAGAAGAACAATCTTAAGATTTGTGACAATAACAGAAAGAGGATGGTGTCATTTAACATGAAAGGAAGCAATGCTGAGATCACCACTTGTTCTGAGTCTTGAAGAACTGCCTCCTTAGCTGAAGTCCACTACAGAACTCCTCAGACATCTCTCACTGGTGTTTGCAAACCCAGATGAGCATCTCCCTAACAGCAGGTAAGAGGTCTCTAGTGGAACAAGCATGAAGGAGAAGAGAATCTACTCTTGGGTATAAAGCAGAGGGGTGTTTTTGCAGCTCTCAGGCCACCATCACATGGGCCCCAAACAACTCTGCACCACCCAGGTCAGAGGCAAAGTGGCTGCATCTGCCCAAGCCCCTCCAGTCAGAGCCAGGCACACACCAACCACCCAAACCCTCTGCCCTGCTGTCTGCTCTTCCCTCAGCTTCCTCAAGCACATCCATACTGCATTTGAACCCCCAAATTTCACATTCTGTCCCTTCCCTCCAGCTCTTCTTTCCCACACTGGCCTCTTCCAAGTTGGGTCTTCCACACTTTGCCCCAATGCACCACCTCAGCCTGGCCTTCCAGAAGCCAAGAGCACAACACCTGTGGATCCAACAAAAGCAGGAATCTTCTCTGCCCCATCTGAGTGGCCATGGCTACCTGGCAAGGAAACTGCAGGAATCCCCAGGTGCATCCTCATCTTCCCAGCCCAGCCTGTGCAGCACCTCCCAGCTGCTGCCCTTCCTCACCGCTGGAAATGAAATCTGCAATAATGAAATGGGTGATTTCAAAGCTTGGTAAGATGACGCTTATGTAATTCACTGATTGAATGACAGTAAATTTTTGGCTGTGACGTGCATTATAAATTATTCTACACAGTTTCAGCACTTGTCCTGGTTATGCACATAAGGCACCAAAGATTTTGCCAAGATATCTAATAGACACATCATAATTAGCCCTATAATATAAAAAAAAAAAACCCAACAACAAAAAAACCACCTGCTTTGATGCATATTTTTTCTTCTATTTTTGAGATAAGCACCTCAACAAAACACTGGATTCACAGCACTTTCAAAGGTGGGACACTTTCCCTGAAAGAAAAAACCCACAAATTAATATTTTCATCTTATGGTTCTATCAGGTTTTTCCTTCCTTTTCCTGTGCATAGGAAAAAGAGAAATAAAACAGCTCTGCAATGGAGGCATCGCCCCTGGGCGAGGGCAAGCGGCATTCCAGCGAGGACACATCCATCCACAAAGGGCAGTGGGAGCCAAGGCATTACAAACATACCCATGGAGGACTGGCTCCAGAAAAAAAAACCAAAAACCTAACAACAAAAAAAGCCCATTTTTCAAAACGCATTATTATGGCACAAAACATATTTTAACGTATTTTCAGCAAGGCATCGAATACCCCCAGTATCCGCTTTGTGCCTCTTGGCAGCTCAAGAATGCCAAGGCGCCCCGTCCTCGGGGTGCCAGAACCAATCTGTTGCCAAGAGACACAAAACTGATATCACTGGTGTGTAAAGCCGTCTTTGGAAATGTAGGAAACAGCCAACGACCTCATGTTCGGGGTTTGACTTAGCAAGACGTCAAGGAAGAAAAATTAACCTTTTGTTATGAGGTTTAAAGCTGACCATTTGTATCCACCTCCGAGGGAGAATCAACCTTCCTGAGGCAGAAACACACTTGTGTCTGACGCTGCTCTGCATTCAGACAATGTAGTTTGGGGGGTTTAATGTTTATTTTTGTTTTGTGAGGAAAAACATAAAAATCCTGAGAGATGAGGCACACGGGGAGGGGGGAGGCTCTGACTTGGGGCATCTGGGTAGGTGAAGCCTCTTCTGAGGAAACCCAAATGCTGGAGCTGGACCTTCCCATGAGCACTCAGAGAATTCCAGAACGGTTTGGTTGGAAGGGACCTGGAAGGTCATCTAATTCCACCCCCTGCCATGGTTAGGGATACCTTCCACTTGACCAGGTTCCTTCAAGCCCCATCCAGCCTCATCTTAGACACTTCCAGGTGTTGAATGTACCCACTCATGTGGGTACACACTGATATGATCCAGCTGAGAGGAATTTGGAGACTCCAACTGTAAACATCCAAAAGGTTTTCACATTTAAAAATCCAGCCACCAGCAAGCTCTTAAAATACTTATTACTCCAACTGATGAGTAACTTGAATATTTCCCTGCATTTGATTCTGGCAACTCTCTCCCCTCCAACCTGCAATACGGATGCAAACCCTTTCAAAAGGAGTAATTTTCCCCTCAGAATTTTTCTGCCACAAGTATAAATACAGATTGCTGCCCTTCCCAGTTATGGAAATAAAATTCAGTGCCTTCAGGATTCCTTCAAAATACAAAAATATAAAAACAACACAACTGCTTCTTTCAGGCTCTCTCTGGACTGCTGCTTTTCCATTTGTTTCACTGAAGTTAAATAGTTGGAAATTAAGAATCTAATTAAGAAATACAGTAATTAACTGTAATTAAGAGTTACAGCAAGATTTGGAGGGGTTTTTTTTCCCCTAATCTGGAGCATAAATTTTTGCATGTTAAATTAAAAACTCCATTTAGGAATCAAAATGTTAGAAGGCAGTGAAGCAACGAGATATCAGTTTGATATTATCCAGGAAAGGTCAAATTTAAATTATAGGACATGTTTAAAACATTAAGTTGTTGGTGTAGCTTGCAGCTTTTGCATTTCAACTAATATACTGATATAAAAGCATACAGATATATAGAGGTACCCGTATCACAGGTGTTCCCTACCAAATTACCTTCAGAGATGGAAAATTCAGCATTCCACACTAAATAATTAGGATTTCCAGGTGTTTTTTGTCCCAAGGACTCAGAAGCACGACAAGCCTGTACCAGGACTGAAGAGGAAGGAATCCTGATAGACAGGAGCCTTAGTGCAAACAACCAAAAGTCAGTTGATGAAAACAGGTTGTGGGTTTTTGGGGGATTTGTTTGGACTAGAAATAAAATGTCTTGATATTATGACAAGAGAAAAATGTCCCTTTGTCTTATGAGCCCCCAGTTGTGGGAAGGGAGCTGAGCTGTGCCAGATCAGCATGTGGGCAGAGAGACACAGGGGGGTTGGGAGGGGGTGAGGAGAGTTAAAATTCCTACCACAAAACAGAAAATGAGATTAAAGGAGACATTTTGGCCATGAGGCCTTCTTTCGGCTGGAGAAGGCCTCAAAGCCAAAGTGTCTCTTCTAATCCTATTTTCTATTTCGAGAGTGCATTTTAATAACCCCTTTGTATATGCTACAATGACTTTAACAAGTCCTATTTTAAGCAGATTTTCCACACTAGAAGGCGAAATGGGTTAAAATAATTGCCCCGTACACCTCGCACGCGTGACACTTTGTTTAATCCGGTGTCGGACACCGGGGATGCACAAAGCAGAACAAGGTCCATGGATAAAAGTGCCTTTCAGGATGAACAGCCCAAGCCATGGAATGGGGGAACCAGGCTGAGAACACAGCTCCCTCCCACCCATATCTGGTCCTTCACCTTCCCACCTGGATAGGGACTTGGCTGATGTCCCCACACCCCAAAATTTCTCCCTCTTTGGGTGGCAGAAGGCACTGGCCATCTCCCAGCAGGTGGGAGTTGGTGTGAGCACTCTGGGCCCCAAAGCAGAGCCCACCTGCAGCTCCACCGTGGTGTCCCCAAAGGAGAGATCACCCACAGCTCCATTGTGGTGTCCCCAAAGGAGAGACCATCCACAGCTCCGCCATGGTGTCCCCAAAGGAGAAACCACCCACAGCTCCACTGTGGTGTCCACAAAGGAGAGATCACCCACAGCTCCACTGTGGTGTCCCCACAGCCACTGTCTCATTGGCCAAGCTCACCTCTGTCTTGCTAAACTTGCAAAAACCTGCACCTAGATGATGTTTCCTTCTTTACCACATACACAAAACTCCACGTAATTGTGCATCCAGAGCGCAAGGTTAGAAGTTTCTCTTGTTTGTAACAAAACTCAGTCTTTTTTGAACGTATCAGGTGAAATCCTGTTCCTTAGAAGCACAAGAGCCCAAGGGAGTGCCACCTGTCCTGGGTAGCCCATGCCTTCACCTCCCTGCCTGAGGTCATGTTGTGGGAGCTGAAGCTCCCTCATCAGTGACTCTTGGCTCTCCATCTCCCTGCCCTTTTACAGTCCAAGTGGTGGAGTCATCATCCCTGGAAACATTCAAAAAATGTCTGGGTGAGGCACATGAGGACATGGTTTAGAGGGGAAAGGGCAAGAGGTACCTCCAGCAGGAGAATGAGCTCTGCAATCCCATGGAAAGGGGAATTTCCATGCCTAGAAGAACCCTAGTAGGACCCATGGTTTCTACTCAGGGAGGTTGTATGAAGTTCCCATGTAAAGATCATGGAAACATGGAATTGTGTAAGTTGAAAAAGTTCTCTAAGACTATAAAGTCCAATAGTTAATCCAACACTACCAATTCACCATTAAACCGTATTCCTGAATGCCCCCATCTTGATGTTTTTTGAACACTTCCAGGGATGGTGACTCCAGCACTGCCCTGGGCAGATGTTGCAAAATACCAGAAATATCAAACTACACACATGAAACTGCAAATATCAAAGTGACAGAAGGGGAATGGACAAGTACATGCAACAGTGAGTGGGATGGCACCAAACAGGGGAAAGGCAAGGCTGATGAGAGAACTATTCATCTCTGATGATTAAAATTGGACTGGAACAACAGAAACAAATCCAACTTAGCAGAGAAACTCCTGAAAGAAAGAATATGCAAAACAAAAAAACCGATTTTGTCCTCTTTGCGCAGCATCAACCAGCAGTACCCAACCTCTAGGCAGCACACAGAAGACCAGCAGTCAAATTGAATTAAGGAGGAGGTTCAAGCACGGTGGTTCACACACCATCAACCACCCAGCAGCTCCCTGTGCCCCTCCTCAGATGAAGGCCACCAGCTATGCCTGGATGGCACAGGCAGCAGAGAGCTTCAACCCCTCACCAGATGGATCAACTGAGAAATACAAGGGAAAGCACCAACAGGCCTAAACATCACAGGGTGAGCTGCAGAAAAAAATTAATTATCATAAGGACAGGTTAAGTACAACTGAAATTTTTCTGCAAGCCAGCAGCACTCTGCACTAGCCAACGCTCAGGACCAACAGAATAAAACAAAGCAGGTGAGAAATACAAAAATCTATGTAGCATGAAATATCTCTAAGAGACTTGTTTAGTGAAATTAACTAGTAGTTTAATAGAAAAAAGCTTGATGTATGAGAGTGCTCCAATTTCTTCATAGAAATTAACATTTCAATCCTGTTTTTATCTAGAAGTCATTAAACTGTGCAACATGAATTATTGGAACTGTAGCAGAGAATTAACTCTATTCATCAAGTAAGTCCAAACAGTTTAGAGTGCATCTGTAATGAAAAAATAGCTCCACATTTCTATCTCTTCTCATTAAAGTAAACCAGTTTTCCCTCTCTCAGTATATAAAACTGTCTTCTCCTCATGTAATTTATATTACCATAAGCCAGCTCACATTCTAAACTATTACACGCCTCCAATTAATTTTTGCAGCTTTTGCCTGAAAATTTAATGAGATAGTAGTGTATGAACCTGCTGACTCCAGATTACATGTGTGCTTCCAATATTAATGTTGGCATAAAATAATCTGATACATACTTGATGAGAGCTTTCCACTATTGTGAGAGTAGTTAAGGCAATATGTAAACCAATTCCACTGATTTTCTTTCTCCTCCCACCACGTCTGCCATAAAAAATATCCCCAAAACCAGCTAAAATTATCAGTCTGAAATTGCAGAGCCTTGAGTTAAGCACTCACGAGTCAGGTAACATAACCAGTGCTTCCCTGGATGTTTTAAATTTATTTCTCACCTATTAACATTTATTTTAAGACTACACTTATTTCTAAATGCTTTCACTTTTGAATGCTGAAGGAGGAGAGGGACACCAAGGCCAGGTTGGCTGGGGTTTGGAGCAACCTGGTCTAGTGGAAGGTGTCCCTGCCCATGGCAGATGTTGAGTGGAACAAGATGAGCTTCAAGGTCTCTTTCAGCCCAAACCATTCTGTGATTCTGTGCTGGGATTTACTTCTCCCCAAAAAGAAGGGCATATTTTAAATCCCCCTCAATGCCACCCTAACACTCACAATGCTTGAGAAATCGAGAGTTTGCATTGGTGCTGGGAAACCAAAGCGGATTTGCTTCCCAAGAGTTTCCTTGGTTGCTTTCTCTTTGCAGCTCATGTTATGGGGATAACTCTTAGTTAATTTTATGAACTGTTCTCCAGCATATTAGACAAATAACCTTTTCTTCAGAAGGACACATTCTTTGAGACTAACATTAAAAGGGAAAAATTGTAATATTCCTTTCCACTGCGACTTCAATTTACAACCACATATTGGGCATAATATGATTTTAATATCTACGTGCCCAAGAGAAAAATTGGCAAATGCGATGCCCTGCGAGATCAAATAATTTTATATATAGACTTAAAAACACTCATTTGGCACTCTTTGGTACAGCCCTGAACTTATATTTACAGGAAACTATAAACTGCTTGTGGTGAGTCACAGTGCCCCTGAAAACATGGATTTTGCACTGAACTGGCAGGAGCAGGGAAGCTGTGCCCAAGGAGCTGGCACAGCCTGGAAGTGGGAGCCCAGTGGCTTTTACACTCAGCCCCACTGCAACCCAGTACCTATCCCAATTAAATCACCCCCTTGCACCATTAACACCTGCATTACCTGTGTTTCAAGCACAGGAGAGAAGCTGCTGGATGCAGGGAAGAATTCTGGCTCTAGGAGATGACGTTTTGGGACACAGCCACAGCAAAGCCAGAATGTTCCAGCACTTGTCAGGAGAAGAAGCCTCACACCCTCTACGTGATGCACACAGCCCCAAAACTCAGGTCTCTCTGAGACAGGAGGAGCAAACCAGTCAGATAAAAGACTGGGAGAAGGGATGGACAAAAGTGGACGGCAGGGGAAATAAAATACAGCAAGTGTGGAGGCCAATGACTTTTAATGGCTCCCAGTGGCTTCAAATCAATTTACATTTAAAATAAATGAATTAAATCTGATAATCTGTGATACCACTCAACCTATTTGCTCCAGGGCACTGAAATTCAAATATTCTCCAGTTCTGAAAATAGGCTTTCACCCACACGACAGACAAATGAAGACAAAGGGTCCTCAGCCCAAACGCCACCTCCCTGGTTTTCACACCATCGAACGGCAAAATCACTTCCATGGTGTTCAAGGCATCTTACTAAGACTTTTGCCCATTGCAGTCCATCTCCTGCATTTCCAAGACAGTTCTAAACAGAAATATTTTGGTTTTAATTCCAGAAAATCACAGCCATCCAGGTAACACCAAGCAAACAAAAAAAGGGGCATCCAGCCCTGGCTCGTAAGAACCCCTCAACCTGCACCCTGCTGCCACAATGGATGGGGCCACACCAAAAAAAAAAGGGATTATTGCACTGATTTTGGCTAAAAACAATCTTTCTGGTTTAGCAGGCAGATATTTTCAACTGGGATCTGATTTTCAGCAGCGCTGTCCTGACACAGTCATGACGCTGGGAACCAGTGGTCCAGCCTGTAACACACATGTAATGACGCATATTTTCATATTTATATCCACAAGAACTCACTGGACTCTCTGCTGAGGCTGAGATTACCTTTTCTTTTACAGTTTTAAAAAAATCAACTATGCACTTTCTTTTTTAACACAGGCATGTCCTTACACTTAACAACTGCTAACACCTTTGTGCGTCAAAAGAAACATGTAATTAAATTAAGAGATGCACACACTCTTCCTTTTCTCCTGTCTCTTCTCCTTGAATGCCACGCCAGATAGCAAATCAAAATCTGCATTTAAATAGAATATTTTTAATGTATGAAAGTGGGCGGCCTGAGGGTAAAGAGGTATTGCATTCACTCACCATATGCACAAAATTGCATTTAAAATGTGATACTACGCTTTAAAAATTTATTGAATTTTTTTTCTCATTTCAGTACCTTTGTTTTATTGTAACAAAATCTTCTGCTCTACAGAGAATTTTGTATCAAAGCCTGCTAATAAAAATAATGTGATATTACATCATTTTATCAATTTAATCTCGAGAAAAAGGATGATATTCAATCACATCTCATAAGTCACTATCTCTAGTAATTCCGGCCATTATTCAGTGCGAAATCCAAGCAGTCGGAATTCATTAACACAGGGCTGCTACAAATCTGCATTTTTTAGACTTTGTCAGAAAACGCAGCAGCCCGAACTCAGTGACCTGGATCTAACAGCCTTTCAGCAGAGAGGGCCCGGGACAAAGCCACCGACCAGGTCACGGAGCCAGGGGGGGCTTGGGGAGCCCTCCTTGCCAGAGCAGCATCCCAGCTCCTGGGGAACCTCCCAGGGTGGCTCCCTGCAAAGCCAGGGGCTGTCCCCTCCCGGGGTGCCAGCAGCGAGTGACATCTGTTAGGGCTGAAGTGTCACATCCCATCGGACAGGCCGCGGGGTGACTGACGGTCACCCAGCGGTTTTGACGGGTCAGCACCTTCAGGGGGGAAAAAAATGATGAAAAGAGTGGATTTTGAGGTAGCTGCAGTGAGAGGCTGCTAAAGTCACGGGGAGGTTTGTGGGTGTGGTGGAACCCCAACCTTTTGTGCCACAGGGGACAACAGCAAAGCCCTGCCAAACTCACTGGTGCAAAATCCAGCCACAGTTTAGCAAAGCCCTTGCTGTGAGGATGTTCAGTGTGTCAGCAGGTTTCCATATCCCACCCACCTCCCAGAGCCCCTTTTGTGGCTGAGAGATGCTCTTCATCCTTTGTTGGCCACACGGCCCTTCCTGCTGGCCACCCAGCAGCTTTTCCACCCAGCCAGGAGCAGCCTCCCACCAAAACACTCCCAAACCCAGGAACGTGAGAAGTCCCAAGCAGGAATATGCTGTCTTCCAAGAATTTTCCACTGACCTCATCCATAAAATAATAATAAAAATAAAAATTTAATTCAAATTATACAATATTTTGCTGACCAGTAACTGCACCTCTTCAACCAAACAAGCAAGCTGAGGAAACAGTGCTTGTGTTTATTGCTGTACAAAGGGTACAGCTGCTGCACAGGAACAGAGTCCCAGCCAACTTCAGTGGCACCAGTCCTGGTTACCAGAGAAGACCTCTTTATGTTCCCACATTTCTCAATATCTGTAGAAATTGCAGTGATCTCCACCCCACAGCTCAGGTGGGGTTTAAAGTGCTGTGCTCCAGAGGCACCATCAACACCCTACAGATCATTGACTGACAGAATGGTTTGGCTTGGAAATGACTTCTAAAGACCATCTGATCCAAAACCCAAGGCTGCAGAGCGTTTCCATCACCCACAGGTCCTACTCTACTCTCACCAAAGCCTGTAGCATTGAAAAAACACTTTAGTTGGATAAATTTATATTAATTTCCCCATAGAAATAAGGCATTTCAGCATGGACTCAGGGCATCGTTTGGGTTGGAAGGGACCTTAAAGTTCATTTAGTTCCACCCCCTGCCATGGCAGGACACATTCCACTATCCCAGGCTGCTTCAAGCCCTGTCCAACCTGACCTTGGACACTTCCAGGCATCCAGGGGCAGCCACAGCAGCTCTGGGCACCCTGTGCCAGAGCCTTACACCCTCACAGCCAAGATTTTCCTCCTAATATCTCATCTAAATCTACCCTCCTGCAGCTTGAAGCCACCCCTCTTGTCCCTTGTCACAAGCCCTTCCATGGCTGTACCTGCTGCTGAAAACAGGCTGAAGGGAAATCACTGCACCCCAGGGAACGCCTCTGTATCGGCATCATTTTGTACAGACTTGGCTTATTCTGCACAATTCCACACTTGAAACAGAGATCCTTTTCCATCTTCTTCTTCCTTTGGTAGAAAGCAGTGGAACATCCACCACTGACAGCAGCCACACTGGATTACTCTAATGCAAGTCAGATCTACACTGCCCAAGACCTTGCCTAGGAGAAAAGCATCTCCTAAGTGAGCAGCTTAAGCCCACAGAGCTGTAAAACCCCACCCACAACCACCAACCCACTGCTGCTCTCGTTTGAAAAATATTACAGTGCACTGGCAGTCACACAGACGCGAATCTGCAGCAGAACTCCGAGCCCAGAAAGGTGAAAGTCATTATTTGTGAGAGCAGATGAGGCTGTTGCAATCCCAGAATAAAATGGTAATGTGCTGTTGGTAGCGAGCGGTACATTGTTTTAACGTGTTGTGATATTTATAAATATATGAAGTTTAAATAATCAGATGACAGAGAGTTCCTTTTCATCTCCTGAATGTTTATTATTCTTCACACATTAGCACTTTTTCCCCCAAATGTTATATCTTCTGCCATTTATAATTAATTTTAACAGCTTCTGCAACTTATCCCACAGGTTGTTGCTGTTTCTTTTAAACAGCGTGCTGCTGAGAAATTGATTTGTTTGCTCTGTGTGCCTACAGAAATCACATTATGAAATATGCATAAATGTCATTTCTTGGGCTGCTTCTGAGGATTAGCAGAGAAGAAAAGCTTGCTGAGGAAAAGGAAGAGACAAACAATAACAAAGCCCAACTTAACACTTAAATCCAGCCACATTCCCGGCCCCTGATTATGGGAAACTCCACGGACTACACTGCCTTTACCATTCTGATGGTGTTGTTCTGATACATACGCATTATTTATGGATTTTTCCAACAGCCACTCTTTCATACACATGTAATCAGAGCAGACTCTTATTACCAGCACCTTCCCACACATGGGCTCAAACAGGTCCTTCCTTTCCAGCCCGAGAAACCACAGCCTGAAGCCCCCATTTGAAGCCTCAGGTTCAGCTTTTCTATTTTTCAGGTTCTGTGCTGCTTTAGTGTGTGGGTCTGAGCTTCACATGAGGGGATGGTGAGCTCTGTGCACAGAGCAGGGAGACAAAACAATTCCTGCTCCAGCTGGGCACCAAGGACAAATGATCCAAATCTCAGGCCAAGAGCACAACCAGCGTGGGCTGGAGAGAGAAAAACAAGCAGGATGGGAGTGCATGGGCTAAAGCTGGAATTGGCCAATGAACTGCAATCTGCACATGGAGCAGAGCTGATCACAGGGAGAGACCCCGGGAGCGCTCGTGCATTTTGGGACCATTTTGGTTCATCTTGGGTGCAGCCCTGGCTGGGCTCTTGTGCTGCCCAAGGTGGATCCATGGAGGAGATCCTTGGAATAAATCCCTGCTTTATTCTGTAACTCTGCCCAGTCTCTGTTCTAGGGCAGCCTTCTCAAAGCATCACACTGTCCACAAGGTCAGCTCAGAGCTTGCAGATGGCACCTGAGACAGTCACGCCCTCAAAAGGTTTTATTACAAAACAAAGGCATCACAACTGTGCAGTCCAACATCACAGGATCTGAGCTGGAAGAGATCCACAAGGATTATCCAACCCAGCTCCTGGCCCTGCACAGGACAGCCCCAAGAACCACAGCATACACTGAGATTCCAGACCAACAAAACACAGCAGCACCCATGGATTCAGATAAAAACAGCTTTTCCCCAAAGTGCGGAGCAGGACCTGCCCTGCCCTGCCCAGTGGAGGCAGAGGCAGCTCCCGAGGATTGCATGGGATGCAAGGCAGCTCTGCCATGCTATCTGCCACTGCAGAGCACGCTGAATGACACGTTCTGAAATGCAAACCAGATATTTTTCTCGGAGACTTCGTTAGACACATCACTCTCCTATATTATTACAGAGAGCTGTCAAAACAGCCTGGTGGGAAAGCTCTTCCCCAGACATGTACAAGTATAAATTGTCATAGTATAAAGTAAATTCCATTAACGGCAACATAGTCATTATTTTGCATAATAAAAGTAAAGGCTCTTTGCTTGTGATCTATGTATTTACGACCATGGAACCAACTAGCACTTTCTCTTTTCTGATGCCTTTGTTAAAATTACAAGATAATTGGTTGCTGTTGCAGATATTAATGTCTGATAACAAAGTGCCTAAGGCAGGAAAGCTGAAGTGGTAGTGAAACAGCACCAGTGACAAACCTCAAATTCCTGTTCTCCGAGGAGTAACCAAACCAGCTGAAAGAAAATAGTAATTTTTAATTTGTATCATCACAGGCATTATTTGAATGATGCATATGGCAAATTCAGAGCAAAACTTTTTAAAAATACACTTTTAAAATACACATCTCTAAATTCTGGCTATGAAACTCCCCAAAAACCCAAAGTGAGATATATCAAGGACTCTTCAGTGTTCAGAATAGCCCAGCATTCTGAGGGATATTGAAGAATCAGTACAAGTCCTAAAATTGGCTGGGTAACCTCTCTGCTCTAGAAACAAATGTATTTCCATCCATAAGGGAAAAAAATAATTTTGAAATACCTGAGTTCTCAGTGATTAGTGCCAATGCATTCCCGAAAACCTGCACTTCCAGAGCACGTCCATTCTGGTTGGAAGCAGGAGCGATGATACACAGGAATACTCAGCCCCCCCTGAGTTTACACACACGTTGTGTTTATGAATAAAACTGCAGCTTCAAGTCTCAGCCATGATGAGCAATTGGGAGCCTGGCTGTTATAAATACCATGCCAATTGCAGCAAGCTGGGTTGGGGATACTGTATATTATTTATTACAATTCAGTCTGTCATGGAATTAAGCACATTGAGCCAATTTCAATATGAGCACAGGGAGAAGAAGAGATTACATTCAAATGAATAAAGTTGCTTTGAAAACAAAACAATGTCATCTGGTAGCTTTTTTTTTTTCCCCCATGAACTGGCTCATTAATAGGAAAAAAATAACCTGTAGTTACTCACTCTGCACCTTCTCTGTTCCCCTCTCCCTTCCTGTTGTGAAACCAGGGACATTTCTGGCATCTCCTCTGGGAAACTTGATGGCAATTGTTCAAAAGCTCAAGGATGGCAAGACCTCAAGGCGTAAATAAGAAAAACAAACCCCAAGGTGTAAATAAAAAAAACAAACATCTGCATCTGCTCTTACAAAGGATTCCTCACTAAAAGTCATTCACTTTTAGTTTTTTAATTATTCTTCTGTGATGGACACGATACCATTAATTTAATTTCAACTTGCATTTCCTATTAGTATAATCTACTGAGTTATCTCCATAGCAGTAGCAAAATCACTTTACGGTGAGCTATATCACTTCAGAGTTAATTACATGTATTTTAGGTTTGATAAATGAAAATAGGGTCTGTGATTAATTGAAGGACAATCAATATGATCCAGCTATTAGACAGCTTGATGAGGTATCCAGTGTATGAATATAATCTATAGTAATCAGCTAATTGAAGACTGTGGACTAAAAAGATTTTAGGAAATCTAAGCTTCAATCTGAAAAATATCCCAATAAAATGGATGAAGGAAGAATGCTCACAAAACCAAGGAAGGTTTGAGACCCATTTCTATTTTGGTTGGTTTTAAACAAAAAGAAATTGTTTCACTGACTTAAAAAAACTGCTTACTGTGATAAAACACAGAAAATAAGATGGATTTTGTAAGTGAATCATAAGAGTATTTCTTATTTACCTCCCCCAAACTCCTTGAATCATATTTTACTAACGCCTTGCAATTCCTGGAGCTGACAGAGATGGTTAAATAGTTTCATTAAACACACTCTGTCTTAGTGTAGCCATATCCTCCATCAAATTAAACAGTCAAATAGTTGAACAAATGAACCTTTTCCATCTCTTTCGACATGAAACCAAGTGTGCAAAACAGGCATATACTGATGTTGGTTAGGCTTGTGATTCCAAAGGAGAGCTCAGGAAGGGAGAAAATAATCAATAGGAGCAAAGCTGGAGTGTTACACGTTCAGAAAAATATGGAATTGGCGAGTGCAATCCGTCCAGCATCAGCATAAATGCTGACAACTGTTAATCTACTGTAACCCTGATTAATGGCTGCAGTTGTCCATTAATACCAGGCATTTTAACTTACTACTAAAATTGATTAGTCAGTTAAGAATTCAATCCTAATGCTCAATAAAACTGCACTTTCTCTGCAAAGGCAGCACGGAACGAGGTGATGCAGCCAGCAGCACTGCCATGCCTGAGGAGGGGCAGAGAGGAGGAGCATGGTGCCATTCCCAGTGCCATTCCTGGCTGGCACACCCATCTCCATGCTCCTCTCTCCAGATCTGGTGTCTGAGGTGGAAATACTCGGGTTCAGTACTTGGGGAAACCCACCTGGGCAGGCTTGGGGGCAGCACCTCGGGCTGGGAAGTGACCCTGGGAAGGACAATCCCCCCAGGCTGGGTATTGCAGATGGGGCCTCCTCCAACAGAGGGGTCTGGCGGGATCTTCCCAACTCCTCCTCTTCCCCCTCAACACCACCCTGTGTTTTTCGACCTTTTCCAAGCCATAATTTCCATCATTATTATTATCTTCCCACCCCGTTTGCCTTCCCAGCACCAGCCACGCTTCAGTGTGTACAGAAGGGACTCAGCAAACACCAAGGGGGAAATGTCAGTTTGCTGCATCACTTGTTTTTTCCCAAATGCCATGTGGGGGTACAGGATTTCACACCACGTTACAGCAGCAGTGCCATGGCTACGGATGGCTCCCAGCTCCTGCTGCAAACCTTTCCTTCCAGGGGGCCCTTTGCCATGGATACTTCAAACACCTGATGCAAGGATTTTAGCATCCAAAAATCAGGTTTTGGGCTGCACCTGGAGCCTGGCAGCTAGCGGGGATGCTGGAGAAGGAAACCGAGGAGGCAGCATCAGTGCGGAAGGGAAGAACACTCGGTGCCAAGAAAATCATTTGTTATGAGAGAAATACCTTTTAAAAGCTGTCTTCAGATTCAGCTTAGATGAAGGAGATGTTTTCTGAACAGGCAAAGGCAGGTAAGCAATTCTGAGGTTCTCTTTGCCAAGGCAGATATGCTTTAGAACCAAAATTACAGACCCTTTCCTTTAGGTCACCCAAAAAATCCTAGAAACACAAATTCACAGATTGGCTTGGGTCGGAAGGGACCTTAAAGATCATTTACCTACAGCCCCCTGCCATGGGCAGGGACACCTTCCATTACACCAGGCTGCTCCAAGCCCCATCCAACCCGGCCTTGGACAGTCCTGGTGTTCACAATCCTCCCAGGGATCCAGGGGCAGCCACAGCTTCTCTGGGCACCCTGTGCCAGGGCCTCACCTCCCTCACAGGGAACAATTTCTTCCTTATATCTAATCTAAATCTACCCTCATCCAGCTTGAAGCCATTCCCCCTTGTCCTATCACTACATGCCCTTGTGAAAAGTCCCTGAGGAGAGCAATAAATGACAGCTAAAAAATAACCCTGGAAGCAACAGAAAGAATCTGCTTTGGGCACTGGCAGCACCAACTCACAGCTGCAGACCCAGAGATCCCAGTTTGACCTGTTCACATGATTATGGAGCTGAATTACTGTAAAGATTCTCCAAGCACACCCTCCTCCAGCATCCCTGTACAAGCAGAAGCCCCTGGAGATAGGAGCAGTAATTTGGAGCACTCAGGGAGTGCAGAAGTGGAGCCTGGGGTAAGATGCACAGATGCTGTTTTCAATTAACATTTTCTAAGTGCTGTTGAAAGCAGACTGAAGAGGTGCTGAAGTGACCAAGCCATGGTCCTGTTCCAGCCAGATACAGCCAAAGTCTTCTAAGCTGACTCCAGAAAAGTGAGAACAGCATCAAGACTGCATTTAGGTGCATTTAGGATTCCTGTCCATTGGGACTCCCAAGGAAGTTGAAGTCTGATATATCAGTGCCACAAGAGCTCCCACTAAGAGAAGGAATTAGATACCACCACCTCACCCAGAGCCAAAGCCATGGTGGGATTAAACCCGTGCAGGCTGCAGCCCAGCTCTCCCATGGATTCACTGCCAGTGGTTTGGCAGGATGCTCAGGCTTTCCTCACTTTCACATACCACCCCTTTCCATGGGCCCAGAACTGCCAGGGGCACTCTGAGCATTTCAGACACCGCAGGCACACATCACAGATGATGGGAATGCCAGCAGCCTCTGGAGAGGCTCTGGGGACCAGACACTCTGCTCACTGCCCCTGTTACATTAAACATTTCAGAGGGACAGTAAAACTTGTTAACATACTGTCAGAAATAAAAAATACCAGGAGAAAGAGGAAACTCCACACAACAAAATACCTGGAAGCCACCAAGGACTTCGGAATAAATCCACAGCTGATTCATAAGGACAACCCAGGACACAGCCTGGCTTTTTTTCATTATTTACCTGACCAGCAGCCTGGAAAACAGTGCTTCTGCACTGGCAGCACCCGAGGACATGAGCTGATTTTTCGTGATCTGCCAGGCTGCAAGACCAGATGCTGTGGCTGCTTCTTCCTGGAAACATTCAAGGTCAGGCTGGACAGGGCTCTGAGCAACCTGATCCAGTGGAAGGTGTCTGTGCTCACGGCAGGGGGGTGTAAGTAAATCATCTTTAAGGTCCCTTCCAACCTAAGCCACCCTGTGATTCTGTGAGAGCTCCTGGTGTTCCCAACCTGCACATCCCACACTTGTCATGAGTACAGCAGCAGCAGCAATGATGCAATGGCCTCCTCTGCAAAGCCCTTTAATAACATTAATGTCTGTCAGGCCAGACTTTAAGTATTAACATATGGGGAGAAAGCCAAATAACTTAATATTATTGTGTGTGCGTCTGAAATAACACTCCACAAGGCCTCTTATACCGAACATTAAACCTGCTTAAGAGAAGACATTTGAGCAGAATCAATTATTTTGCAGTAATTCTTCACATTGAATGAGGCATTTTAAGTATATGTTGTCACAGCAGAACTCTTCACATATTTAAAAGCACGTTTTCCATGAAATTTAGTTACAAAAACAATAATATGAATGTGAAATTATCCTTTATGCAGCAAAAGGCTTGAGAGCAAATCTTTCCCATGTCTGTAGACAGGAATATTCACAACACTATACCAAAGGTCCTACCAACACTTCATTATAAATTGCTCCCCTTATATTCAGGGAATTAGAAAAATCTCTGCCTAGAGGGGATTGTTTTCATAAACTCGGTGCACAGGGGTCTCAGTACAGGCAGGAATGTTTATGGAAAATCTGAGATTAGAACATTTCAAACTGACTGGTTTCAAGTTGCACACATGTAAATCTATAAATAGCACGGGAAACGTGTGTATGAAAAGCAAAGAAATACGTGCAAAAAAACCAAGCTTGTCATTACAATGGAAAATGAACATTTTTTTTCTATTTGACTAAAAATCTAATTTACTACCAAGCTATTCCATTTTGCTGCTACACTGCCACAAGTGTTATCTCCAGGAGTTTTAATACCAGCTCGTGCTTACAGCCCTCAGCAGGTTCTCCAGGCAGGGCTCTGCAGCAGGGTGGGTTTAACCCTCCCAGTGACTTCCCCAGGAGCAGAGCTGGGACACTTCTCCTTGCTTTGGGACCACACCTTGGCACACAAACAGGAGCTCCAGTGCAGCCCAGCAACTTCAAAGCACATAGAAACTCAGGTGTAAAAACTTAAGTAAAACCCAGGTATCAAAATGCTGTGCAGCACCTGGATGCTCAGGCAGGAACCCCACGATGCTGGGCTTGATCCACCTCCTCCTGCCATCCCAGAAATGGGCAGTGGGAGGGGGTGACACTCTGGGGACATGCCCACAGGAGGACACACACCTCCTGCCATCCCAGAAATGGGCAGTGCGAGGGGGTGACACTCTGGGGACATGCCCATAGGAGGACACACACCTGCCATCTCAGAAATGGGCAGTGGGAGAGGGTGACACTCTGGGGACATGCTCATAGGAGGACACACACCTCCTGCCATCCCAGAAATGGGCAATGGGAGGGGGTGACACTGGGGACATGCCCACAGGAGGACACACACAGTGGGATGCACAGGCTGTGGGTAGGAAAGAACTTTCCAAGTTGCCAAAAGAATGATGCTGGCACAGCTCAGGGTGGTGTCCTGCCACCACCACGGGATGGCCAAAGCATCAGAGAAAGCAGCACTTCTGCTGGGGCAATGCACCAGTTAGTCCCTGAGGGCTTTCAACAGTGTTTTAATAGAGAATCACCTTGGAAATAGTGTTGGTGATGTCCAAGCTCACAGCTCTCGTGGCAGAGGTGCCACAAGGGCTTGGCAGGGGCTTCCTGACCTNTTTGCAGTTCCAAGGGAAGGGGACAGCGAGGGAAGGCAGCGCTGTCAGTACTACAGAGCTCCTCAGAAATTCCTGCTGACACAGCTTCCTCTTCATCTTCGTCTCATATCAAGTTAGTAGTCAATGTGTTATTTTAACAGCATGACAACAACTATACAGAATGTCAAATAGTTACCTTTTATCTGGAATTTTATTCCTGCCATATATTTCAATGGAAATATACAACTTAATGTTGCAACATATTTCATGGTGAAATGGGTAATAAAAAAACTATAGACTGTGCACTTCCCCTACAACATAAAGGAGGAATACACTGAAAATCTCTACTGTTTGCTACTCTTTGTTGTCCAAAATCTCCATACAAATCTACTGTGTCTGAACTATAAATATTGCTATTTTCAGGGCTTTTATTTTTATCTTTTTAATGAAACAAAATATAAATACAAAATACACTCTGAATCCATCTGGCCAGCCTCAGTTTCAGTTCCAGACTGATGTAAGGATAGAGACAGAGGACAAACCCTTCAGACCACACTCTGACCACACCACATGGTGGTCTGGTGTCCCTCACCCTGGAGTAAGGCGCTTTCAGAACCCCAGGGAAGAAGAACATCAGGAAATTTTACATCAGCAGGTGCAAAGCAAAACCCCTCTCTCATCTCCTGCACCATTCTGGTATCAGGCCATTGCTGGGGGGGCACTCAGGAGCTCCTTCTGGAATCTCAAAAAATGCACACAGAATCACAGAAGAGTTTGGGTTGGAAGGGATCTTTAAATGCTGTTTAGTCCACCCCATCCTGCAGCGAGCAGGGACATCTCCAACTAGACCAAGCTGCTCCCTGCCCCATCCACCCTGGCCTTGGACACTTGGAGGGATGAGGTGTCAAATGCCTCCCCCTGTCTGACACCTTCAACGCTTTCAGCAAACTGAAAGTTCCCGTGTATCTTCAGACAGATACATTTTCCCTTCTAAGTAAACTACAGCCCAGGAAAGAAATATTCCCTGTCATTCTCCATACAGATGACAGCTGGCTAATTAGTGAAATTATAGCTTTGTCAATATCACTTCATGCGTTCAACCCCTCTTGCTATTAAAAAAAAAAAAAAAAAAAAAAAAAAAAGGGAGAGCTGAAAGATCCAAACTCTTTCACATATTTGTGTTTACCCAAGAAAAGTGTCCTTTTTCAAGGGAGGCCTGATGGGCAGAGCTGTGACAGCCACAACATCTACATGGAGCAGTCTCCAGGACTCATTTAAGACTCTCTTTTAAGGTCCACTGGCTTGGCCATGTCCTACATGAATAATTACATACAAATACACCTGCTGGAGCATGAGGACAGAGCAGTTTTAGATGTTGAGAACATGAGGTATCTTAGATGAACGATGCCTGGCAAGTTTTCCTGCTGGACGATGGATTTACCTGAGGACCATCAGGCTTCTGAGCTTTCCCCTCCAGCATCCATGCTGAGTGTACTTGCTCTGCCCTCACTGTGCACCTTTCAGAGTACACAGGAATCTACCAAACAAACCATCAGACTCTGCCTTCTGATGTATCCCAAGCTTTTATGTTAGTCTGGGTCTGCTCTCCAGCAGGACCTGCCTGGCAGTGGTGCACAGCATGAGAGCTGCAATTAACTCCCAGTGCTGTGGCTTTTCCCTGATCAGTGAACAGTTAAACCAGTAGTTCTTGATGAGAACTCAAATGGAAAGAAATGGAAAAGGATGGCACCACTGGAGCAGTATAAACCAAGACAGTGTTCCAAGGCCAGTGTCCCAGCAAACTGCTCCACTGCCAGCTCAGGACTCAGCAGAGGAGCCTGCAGGAGCTGCTCTGACCCCCTTCAGNCCAGAGCTCCTCAGCCTGCTCCTGTCCAGAGCTCCTCAGCCTGCTCCTGTCCAGAGCTCCTCAGCCTGCTCCTGTCCAGAGCTCCTCAGCCTGCTCCTGTCCAGAGCTCCTCATCTCCTGGAGACCTGCCCAGCAGCACAGCACCCTGCTCCTCATCCTGCTCCTGTCCAGAGCTCCTCATCTCCTGGAGACCTGCTCAGCAGCACAGCACCCTGCTCCTCAGCCTGCTCCTGGTCAGAGCTCCTCATCCTGCTCCTGGTCAGAGCTCCTCATCCTGCTCCTGTCCAGAGCTCCTCATCCTGCTCCTGTCCAGAGCTCCTCATCCTGCTCCTGTCAGAGCTCCTCATCCTGCTCCTGTCCAGAGCTCCACATCTCCTGGAGACCTGCTGGGCTGCTTCACAGACCTGCCCTTGACACAAAGGCTGTGAAAGCTGGAGTGCAGAGCATCACATCCCACAGCTTCTCCCTTCCCCTGGGAGAAGCTTCACAGCTTTGGCCCAGCAGCTTCCTCATTTTGGTTCACCACGATAACCGTGCAAGAGGACACAAGCCCATCACCAGCACCACTCCAACCACACCAGCTCCTCTGTGGGAGTTGCTCCCTTCACCCTGAAGAGACCCATCCAACCCCTCAGCTCTGCTAATCAAGGCAGAATGGCAACCCCAGCTGGATGTGGGAGAGACAACAACAAGCCAAAGGCTATTTTGGAAGCACCTGAAAAACTGCTGAGCAGTGATTTATTCAAGAGATTCATCAGTTCACCAACTTTCCGAAGCTTCGGAGATGGTATAAATGTAACAAGTGAGTCTCTTGCATGAATAAAAAATTACATTTTACATAAATTAAATATATAATTTGATTAAACATGTTTATGTCTCTGCAGTGACATTTAGAATAGGAAGTATTCATTTTCTGTTTTGAAAGGAAAAAACTCTTTCAAATGTAATTTGAAGCTGTCAAACCAATCTTCTTTACAGATCTTTTAAATGTCACATACCTTCGAAAGGGGATGGCAGATTCCTTTTAAATATGCAATTGCAAACAGTCCAAGCAAAATCAAGAATTTATTAAAATATGCTACTGACATTTATACTGATTAGGTATAGCCCTTTCCTCACTCCCTTTCGATAGACTCCCCTACAAAAGATGTGTCACAACAGCTCCCATTAACTCTGTGCTCGCTCTAATTCCCCAGCACACAACCAGCCCTTCCCAACCAGCAAAATCCAGCTGCAGGAGAAGCACCTCTTCTTCTCTAGGGGCAATAATATGGATTTGTGCTCCATCTACATGAAGAATTGTACTTTTTGATGATTTCTTACCAGCATGCCTGAAATTTATAACCAAAAATATTAACTGCACTTACTTTAAATCAAGTGCAGCACTACCCCTAATGGCTTTAAATGGGAGAGTGTGTTAATCATACATATAAAGAAAACCCACTGCAACTCATTTCCAACAACTTTACAGGAGCAACCTCTATGTTTTGTTTCATAATCACAATATCTATCCTTAGATTATTCATTATTTACCCCACTTAGAATGCATTTCTGGACTGTTTTCCCTTTCCCTTTTCTACCAGTGAATGATCAAGTGCAGCAACGATGGCAGCTCCCATTCCCAGTTGTTCCCCACTGACATATTGGACATTTTAGGGTCATTTTATTTTTTTTAAAAGACAAAGAATTTAATGATTATTTCTTCCCCTCTGTCATCAGGTCAGTGAAGTGCACAGGCATAATTCTCATTAGCATTAATGGAAATCCCCACTGTAAATTCTCCCCCGTGAAGCAACATTAAAAGCAAGGCCATCCTGACCAAGCACATTCAAACTGGAAAATAAAATATACCTCCCATTTCTTGCTACCTCCAAAAGGAAAACGTAATGAAGAGCAGGAGATTAAGCTACAATTCCTGTATCAAATCTTCCTTGTATTCTATAATTACTCAACACAACACACACAATAGTTACTCCTTAATGATGAGAATTTGTTGCACGTAATTGAAAGACTTTATTCTAATGCTCTCTCAACTTTTGGTGCATAACACAGCCAATTACAGCACGGCCATTGCGACATAAATCACCATCACCACCAAATCTGGCTGTCTTCAAGCTTATACCCAGTGCTTAAAAATCCTCCAATACCTACCCATCCACCATGGAAAAAACCACACTGGTGGGTTCAGCTTGTGAGGGGGAACAAAGTCATTTTCCACCAGTGCCCTTCCTTCGCTTCACCAACCACTGCAAAGGGTGACCAAGATTTCTGGGGATTCCCAAAGATGCACTTTGGAACTCGTGACATAAATATCAATACCCAAACCCTCGGTGAGCAGCTGCTCTCTGGCTCATGGGTCTGTCAATACATTCTGCTGACACAACAGTGATGATCAGTGTCAGAAACACTCTTTAAATACAGCCAGGGAAAGCTGAACACCGTAGGAAAGCACATCCATTTTCATGGGTTTCTCAACTATGAGAAACTGCCCCTCAGAGCTCCTCCATCACTCCCCTAAATCACATCTCCTGCAGAACCCAGGAGAGCTGGGCCTCCAGAGGAGATCCTGCCTGACATCCACCACACCTGGATAAACTCACACTGCATGGGGAAGCTCATTTCTTCACAGAGCCCCTTGAAGGACATGACATCATCTTCCCAGGTGAGGGCACTCAGCACCTGACGGCACAGCACCTTCTCTATCCCATCCAAACCATTTTTCCTGCTCCCAAAAAAACCAAGGAATCTTTTGGCTAGCTGGGGCAGTGTTGTTCCCATTCCTTGCACTTGGCAAGTGGTCCTTGACCAAGACTCATCTGCAGGGTAGGTGTAGCAAGGAATTTGTGTTCTGTCTCTGCTTCTCAGCATACTCAGTCGCTTTTATCTGTGGTAACACACAAATACAAGAGCAACCTGAGATGTAAATGGGACCAGCTCAGCATTGGTTGTGTCCATCCCCCTTGGTTTGTGGAGTCCAGTCCCACCAATCCCTTTGGATTGCTGGGGATCACAAGAGTAAAGCCTTCTTAATGCTTAAATAAATCAACTTCAGCCAGTCCACACTACTTTCCAAACCTCCATAAGGTCTTCCTACAGGTTTTGTCCATAAAAACAAATGGCCTGGGCTTCAGGCAGGACTCCCTTCCTTTCCAAGGAATGAGTGGAGGAACCAACCACCAAGCACTGTGCATGCAGCATTTGCAGGCAGGCCATTTCCCTGAGGAGAACACCTTCAGTCCCTGAAGGTTTAATACTCACGAATGGCAGCCTTGGGAGATGTCAGCAGGCTGCTTTCTGTCTGGCATTTTCTCCCCAAGCACTGCCAGGGCAGGACATGCCACCTGGAAAAGGCAGGAGATCTGCCCAGTGGGCTTCCCAAAAGCACAGCGAGTCTGATCCACATCTGAACTACTCTGAAACACAATTTTGGAGCACGTCAGCAGCTGGTGTAAATCAGCATCACCACAGCAGCGTGGCAGAGAGCGGAGCCTGGCCGCCCATCCCCGCTCCGAGGCGCAGGAACATCCCTGATTTCCTCTGACAGAATCAGCGCACTCGTCACCAGCGTTTTTCTGAGCCAGAGCAGGAGGTTTGCCTTTATTTCCACTTTACTGCACCCTGCTGACCCAGGACACGACTCAAAAACACCAAGTATGGAGTGACAAANAAACTCTTTCACATATTTGTGTTTACCCAAGAAAAGTGTCCTTTTTCAAGGGAGGCCTGATGGGCAGAGCTGTGACAGCCACAACATCTACATGGAGCAGTCTCCAGGACTCATTTAAGACTCTCTTTTAAGGTCCACTGGCTTGGCCATGTCCTACATGAATAATTACATACAAATACACCTGCTGGAGCATGAGGACAGAGCAGTTTTAGATGTTGAGAACATGAGGTATCTTAGATGAACGATGCCTGGCAAGTTTTCCTGCTGGACGATGGATTTACCTGAGGACCATCAGGCTTCTGAGCTTTCCCCTCCAGCATCCATGCTGAGTGTACTTGCTCTGCCCTCACTGTGCACCTTTCAGAGTACACAGGAATCTACCAAACAAACCATCAGACTCTGCCTTCTGATGTATCCCAAGCTTTTATGTTAGTCTGGGTCTGCTCTCCAGCAGGACCTGCCTGGCAGTGGTGCACAGCATGAGAGCTGCAATTAACTCCCAGTGCTGTGGCTTTTCCCTGATCAGTGAACAGTTAAACCAGTAGTTCTTGATGAGAACTCAAATGGAAAGAAATGGAAAAGGATGGCACCACTGGAGCAGTATAAACCAAGACAGTGTTCCAAGGCCAGTGTCCCAGCAAACTGCTCCACTGCCAGCTCAGGACTCAGCAGAGGAGCCTGCAGGAGCTGCTCTGACCCCCTTCAGAGGTTTCCAGAAACAATACTACACTCTGAGCTCCCTCTTGGCTTTTAGAACCTGCACAGCAGCCTCCAGCTCACGCACAGGCTGCCTGGTCCCCCACAGACACAGCAGCAACACAACAGGGCATCCTCAAAGGTTTGCCAAGGCCTGCCCTATTCACACCAGGGCAGGTACACCCTCACAGTCCCAACCTTTTCTGGGCCAGGCATGAGTTCAGCATCTGTACTTGCCCAGCAAACCCATGCAGCTTGCAGACATGAAAACAGGAACAAAGTAAAATCACTGAACTCCCTGGTTTTGTTTGTTGACATTGATTCCTGTTCAACTGCTTCCTCTCTCTGCGGGAAAGCCCAAGGATGGGCACTGGATGCCCATCCATCTTGAGTNGGTGCTAAAAGCCTCCTTGGGAAGGCTCTGCTTTGCCATGAGAGCAACCCGGGCACATGGACACATCTCGGGAGACCAGCCCATGGAGGGGCCAGATCAATCCCATGTCTGCTGTGACAGCAGCACCAGGCACACTGACTCCTCTCAGACTGCTTTCTGTGAACTCCCAGCATGAGCTTTCCAATGACAATTGCAAAGTCCCCTCTGCACGAGACGGTTCTGTCCAAACCCGTCCCCACTTCCACGCAGCCCCTTCACTCCTTGAGTGTTTCCTAAGACCCCCATCCTCCTCCCTCTCCACCACAATGAACAGCATCAGCAGCTCTCAGTGTTAGGTGTCCAGCACAGACACCATTCCTCCCTCCTGGATCATGCTCTTTGCTTGATTTGTGGAAGAAGGAATGGGGGAAGTGGCCAGGGAAGGAACAATACCTTAAGATAGTTCTGGAAGAAATTACAGAACTCTAACACAAAGTCCAGAGTGTGTGAGTACACAAGCATTTCTCCTGCCACAACATAATTAATGCAAAACATGCTGGGATCTTGTTTTTCTGATGCAACATGGGCATTATTTTTGTTGATTTGTCCAGTTGGGTTTTTGAAAGCCATTGCTTTCTGCATTCCACAACAGAAACTTTACACCCACAAAACCTGGTATCATTTCATTTTATTCTTCCTGTCCTTATTCTATTTATTTATTCAGCTAGCCAATGTGAGAGGCCGTAAATCGCACTGCTACTTAAGTCACAGGGGGAATTCCTTTAAACATAAGTAAAAACTCATAAATAACTTCCTGCAGTCAGCAATGCATTCATTTTCTTCTCTGCTTTCTGACTAATCTTCCAGCTAACAAATCAAATCAAGTGCCCAAATGTAATTATTCTGTTGTGATAATCATCTCCTGATACTCAGAGCATACCTTGGCTTATTTCTTCTCAAATTAAAATATCAGAAAGGCTTGGGATGGTGGGGAGAGAGAGGAGGAAAGGTTATGAGCCATTGATAAACCAAAGGTACAACAAGGAAACTCTTCAACTTGACCAAAGTCCTGCATCTTGAGCAGAAGGCTGGCCTTTTTGTGCTGGGTTGGTAAAAAAAGTGATGCCAAATCCAATTTAGACTCACTTTTTATTAGTATGACTCATAGAACAGTTTTCAAGGCAATGAAGTGCATGATATAAAAAAAAATAGATGATTTTAGAACCGGGACAATTCCCCTAAACTTGCTGGAAGCAATGTAGCTGCAAATAAATCCAGGAATTAATCTGTGACAAAGTCAGTAGAAAGGCAAGAAACCTTCACAAAACGTAAACACACAGGACAGTGTGGGGTGAACATTTATTTAACCTTCCACAAAATTTGCAGTTTGTCCT
Organism: Hypocryptadius cinnamomeus; assembly: GCA_013400635.1. Taxonomy (NCBI): domain Eukaryota; kingdom Metazoa; phylum Chordata; class Aves; order Passeriformes; family Zosteropidae; genus Hypocryptadius; species Hypocryptadius cinnamomeus. The sequence continues at coordinate 57,000 of VYZP01019817.1, forward strand.
GCAACTAGCCCTCAGCACTTCCAAAACCTCAGCACTTCCAAACCTCAGCACTTCCAAACCACTCCTGCTTGCTGTGGGCAGTGACAGAGCCTGGTGGTGATTCCCACTGGGATGGAGGTCAGGGATGATGCCCCAGGGGAACAATCCCACCCACAGTCATGGCCCCACTGCATCACCATCAGATCACAGAGTGATGGCCAGCACCAAGAGCGGGGCCAGCAGCATCAGGCTAAAAATAAACCCCCAGAAATAAACTTGCCCTGGCTGCCAGCCTCCTGAGGATGCAAAGGCACAGGGCTGGAGGGGAGCAACAACAGCCCCGACACCATCCGTGTGTATCCAACACAGCAAAGGGACAGGGTCACAGGGGAGGGGGTAAGGGACCCACCACGGATGTGAAAATGCAGTGGGAGAGGAATGGATCCCCACAGCAATCCCAGCAGGTGAGTGGTAGCCTGCCCAAGTGCATCCTCATCCTCCCCAGAGCGCAGCTGGGGAAGGCAGAAGCTGCCACAACCCATATGGGGATGTGATGCTGCAAGGCAGGGTCCAGGAAAACAGAGCTGGAGGGCAGCTGGTAACCCTACCATACATCATTTTCTTTTATTTCATTGCCTTATTTTGTCGTCTTTAAACAAAACCCCCATGGCAAGTTCTTCCACGCAAACACCTTCGGTAAGCCTTTGAAAATGTGCAGGTTTGAAACAGAGAAACCATAAGCCAGGCCAGGCAGGCTCAGCCATTCCCAGTTAGGAATGGGCACCTCAGAGGACACCCAGCTCATTCCAAACGCTGCAGGTGTGGGAGCCCGGGGTGTTGAACAGAGCCCACACAGCTCCAGCAGCACCCCCTTGGCCAGCCCTGTGCCTCACCAAGGCAGCCACACCTCAAAAACAAACACCTGGATTCCCTCATCTGACCCACAGGACTGCTTGTGTGTTACAGAGTTCAGGAAGGGACAGCAGAGCCACTTGGAAAGTGGGGTTTTTTTTTAATTAGCTAGTTTGGGGAAAGATGCACATCACAGGAGACAAGGCTCTGGCTGGTTAAACCCTTCAGATAAAAGGGGATTATACTGCAAACACTGATGTATCCTTCAAGGAGGACCACCATTAAACTGCTGACAAATTATTCCCCTGCACAGCACACTTTACAACGTGAGGAAACCCTTCCAAGCCCCGGCTGCAGCCCTCTGTTGGTGCAGAGGCAGGAGAGGATCCCAGATCCCAGGCACAGATCCCAGAGCCTGACCCATCCCATGGCTTTCAGCGAGGGAGGGATGGTCACCAGGCCACCCGCCACAACTCAGGAAGTGTCTGCAGCACTTCCCTCCCAGCAGACCTTACCTGAGTTTTCTGAAGGTTGTTTTTTCACTTTGATGCATTTGTTTGATGCATTTCAAGTGAGATACTCCTAATTCTGCATGATGGAAAGTGATTTTTAAAGAAATGCTGAGATTTCCAGATGAAAATGTTCATTTAGTGGTTCACAGGAAAAAAAACCACAAGAAATCTTACATGAACAGAGGCTCCCAGAGTTGATGGGGAGCAAGAGCCACAGGGCTCTCGTCCATTTTAAACACACAACACAGAATGGTTTGGGTTGGGAGGGGTCTAAAGATCATCTTCCAACCCCCTTCCAGGGTCAGGGACATCTTCCACTAGACCAGGTTGCTTGCTCCAAGCCCCATCCAAGCTCACCAGAGTCTTGGCCAGCTCATTTAACCTGATGCTCTGCAAAATGTTTTGAAACCCTCAAATAAAGACCTCTTAGTGCAATAAAAAAAATATTGTATCATTTCTATCAGCAGCTCTAACTCCCTAACACTCCCTTGCACAAAGTTTACATTAGGAAAAATAATTAAACAGCTATTGGACTGATTCTGTGCCTGCTCAGCAAGTATCAGTACCTTGGTAACTTCCTTATGACTTTACAGAGTTTCCTGTAATTCCCAGGGAATTACCAGAGTTTCTGGGTACACTTTCATGCAGGTTATTTCAGGGTTTTGGCACTTAGCTTGTGGCACATGAACATGGCATCACTCACACAAGCCAACACCTGCACGACCCCCTAGAGCAGATATGAAGTGCTGAGGGCATCTGAGATTCCAAAGGATGGTCACTGAATTCACAGCCAAACATCAATTTTTCAAGTGCCCTTTTCTTCTGCACCAGCCAACAGGGAAAGACATGGTGCACCAGGGAAACTCACAGCAGGGTTAGATGGGATTTGGAGGAGACAAAGCAGAACAGGAAAGGCTTTAAGGCTCTGGGGCTGGGAGGTTTTGGGGCTGCTGAGCTCTGACCTCGGCCAGAAACCAGGAGCATCCTGGTAACCCCACAGCACAGGAGATGGGGGTGATGATGAGATGTTTAGATGGGATTTTGGGATGGAATTGTTCCCTGGGAGGGTGGGAGGCCCTGGCACAGGGTGCCCAGAGCAGCTGTGGCTGCCCCTGGATCCCTGGCAGTGCCCAAGGCCAGGCTGGACATTGGGGCTGGAGCACCTGGGACAGTGGAAGGTGTCCCTGTCATGGCAGGGGTGATCTCAAAGTTCCCCTCCCTCCCAAACCATTCTGGATTGCCTGAGTTCATGAAGCAGCAGTGGCTCTGCAGTGGCCATGAGCTGTGGGGTGGCTGCCCCAGACCTTGGGGAGCACAGAGCTGACCTCGGGGTGCCTGCCCAGCTGGCACCACACCTCCTCCTGCTGTGGGGCAGGGGTGCCTGGCAGGAGCTCAGCAGGAGAGAGGATGGAGGTCAGGACCCCCTGAACATCTCAGCTTTACCTATGAGTAAATACCTATCTCAGCTGGTATGTACCTAGCCCAGGAAGCAATGTATTTTTCATGCCTTTTTTTCCTTCTATCTGCTATTTTCAAGTCCCAAAAAAGCTACTGGACACAGAGCATCATTATGCACACCACAACCTGAACACAGCAGGAAATTTTAACATTTCAGCTGCATGCACAAAACCCTCTAACACATGTATATTTTATTTGATTTACTGCAATACTTTTCTTCCATCTCTTGAAAGTAATTTTTCTCTAAAGCGTAACTGCTTAATTGGCAAGTGTACAAAATATAATTACACTGCATACAAGTTACAATATTGCTTATGGGAATAACACTGTTGATGCATTCTGCTTTATTTTGTGTTTAATCTCTATTAAGAGATCTGTGTGAAAATAGCAAGGTACTCTTGATCTTATAAACATGACATGTAGTTCAGTCATTTCCCTGCCTAACCAAAGCTCAAACAAATCCAATTGAAAGACAACAGAAAATTCCTGGGCTAGCTTGGCACGTCCAAGTTAATAAAATTCTTATATTCTCCTCTAAAGAAAGTGCAGTCCACAGGACACTTAAAAAGAAAATCCCCAACGTCTCCAGGCTGAGGTTTGCCACATCCATTACACTCTGAGAGCGATGGAAGGACGTGGCACACAGGAAAACACGGCTGTGTGTGACAGCATCTGGGGGGTTTATTACATTCCCCACAAGGACCTTTGCAATCCCATCTTTTATAATGAAAGGATGAAGAAGTAACACAGCGACGTGGCTGACTCACGCCAGCACGGGGAGCAGTGCCTGGTGCTTGGCAGCAAAACCTCTCACCTTCTGTGCCCCTGGCTCTGCCAGCCAGGCCAATGCCATTCCCAAACTGCAGGAGGATGTGCTGGGAGAGGTCTAGGTTGGGTATCAGGAGATTCTTCCCCCAGAGGGTGGTGGGGCACTGAACAGGCTCCCCAGGGAACGGGCACGGCCCCAGGGCTGCGTTTGGACACGCTCTCAGGGACAAGGTGGCATTGCTGGGGTGTCTGCAGGGCCAGGAGCTGGACTGATGATCCCTGTGGGACCAGCTCAGGAGCAGCTGTGGGACCCTTCCAGCAGCCCCAGAGCAGCTGCCCATGCTGTGAGCACTTACACCCAGGAGTAAGTTACATGCAGGAGGAGATGCCCTGTGCAGAAACGGGTCTCACTGCCCTGACAGACACCTACCATTGGCACGGTTTAAGTGCCTTAAAGGTTTATTTCATTTGCTTGAGTAATGAGATTAATGTTTGTTTGTTTGAGCTAAATCATACAAAGCCAAACATCTAAATGTCCTTAATTCACAGTCTGTGTTACCACGTGAGCCCATCTCACTGTCCTGCTTTTAATTGCACCAACAAATTCCTGCCTTGCTCCAGTTCCTCTCCCAGAGATCAGACAGCACAGGGACACTTCAAGAAGCCAAACAAACCAATCAACATTGTCAGTTTGACATTTTTCCACTCCTTGTGTTCTTTGCCACTGCTTTTTAATATATTTGACTTCTAGACCTAAAAACCCAGTGTACACCCAGCAGATAGAGACCTCTGTATATATATTTTTAAATTGAGATAGACATGGTAGACCTCTGTGCATAGATACAGGAGTAGATATACAGGTACACAGGTGATATAGATATACACACACATTGAAGGGATATGAAACAATGTTCCTGCCATAACAGCTCCTGCACACTCAAGCACCACACAGACCAGAGCCCAGCAATCCCAGAGACCTCATCCATAAATGATGGATGAGATGGACAGACCCACCTGCAAACTCACCTGAAAGCACAGTAAACCTGAAAACATCCAGCTGGATATTCTCACTTCAAAATAAAAATAAGCATGCAAATGCATTGTTTTCGTACCTACCACTACCCCAGCAATGTACAATTAATGCTTAAATCTGAATTTGATCTGTTTTCACTCTTCTGCTCATAGGTTTCTCACCAGGGACAGAGTTGTTTCTGATGTATCATGGTCACCAAGAGCTGGCTGGGAGCTTGACTAAATTCTGCACAATTAGATACAGCAAATGACTATCAGAAAAAGGAATCCTGCACCTAAATTAACTCTCACCTGACCCAGGCATTAGTCACAAAATGGACCAATACTGTCCCTGTGAACTTCTCACCCTGTGCCAAGTACCTGGTGCTGGCCCAGAGGTAACTCATCCCTGTGACAGATACAAGGCATTCTTTAAGGAAATGGTGGGAAATGAAGAACCTATGATCTTTCCTGAGTGCTCAAGGTCCCACCCTGCAATCTCCCCCGTCCAGACAGAGGTCTCCTCTCTGCAAGTCACCCTCTGGAAGAAAATCTGTCACGCTGATGCTTGGGATCTGCAAACCCCTAGATGCTCTCTTTCATTTAAAGGATGGGCTTTCATGGATTCTGAGGTCAGAAGAGACCCTTGTGATTTTCCAGCCTGACACGCTGCACACTAACTTACCTAAATCAATCCCTGCTTGAGCCTCACTCACTCCAATGAACTTGGAAATTCTAAAGGTGGAGAAATCACCTTTATCACCTTTAATCATGAAATGCCTGAACTTGGCATTTCTAAAGGTGGAGAAATCACCAGCACCTTCAGCAGCCTCTTCCACCATCATCAGTGCTGAAACCACAGACCTTAGCTCTGCTCTTCTCCTGGCTTCACCTTCCAGCTTTCAGGTCTTGTTAAAACTCTGCCTGCTAGACCCAAGAACTCTTTATTACTCAATTTACTTTCCCTGTGACAACACTAATTCCCTTAATTAATTTACCTTCCAACATTCTCCTGGATAAGTCAGGCAGACAGAGGTCCTGGCCCCTTCCCCTACATCCCTTCCTGGCTCCTTTGGCATTCCCACAGTCCTCCCCAACCCCTCCTGGACAGGCAGCAGGGACAGGGTGGCTGCCACCTCCCTCCTCCAGCCTGGCAGCCACCTGCCAGCGCAGACAAGGAGCACACAAGACCTTTAGCCATAATATCATATTAGTGGTGCTGGCTCGTGCCTCCTCGCTGCCCCATAAAGACATGATTTCTCCAGACAGCATCCTGGAGCTACAGCCCGACTTGTTTGCTCTGAGATAGAGGAATTTACAGTTGGCCATCTGAGAAATATTACCTGCTTGTAGCCAAGCAATACAAATTGCTGTCACCAGCAGTCACTCCTGTTTGTTATTTACCACTCTGGCAGTCTTGGTGACATTTCAAGCTCCAGCTGCAGTGACTCTCTGCCTTATCACAGCCTGCTCAAACATTAAGCAGCGTGAGGACAAAAATGAGTGCTCAGGGAGGCTTCTGGAAAGGGTTGTTTGGAAATTATTCCTGGTTTTACCAGCAGATTTTGAGAGCTGGCACTCTGCTGGGGCTCGGCCAGTTGTTCTGCACATCCCCAGGCCAAAGAGTGCTGCTGTACCAAGCTGCATTTCTTGCTGAATTTTAAGAAACAAACCCTCCTCGGTTACTTTTATCAATCCCATTCACGAGCTCTTTAAGTGAAAAAAGGAAGGTTGGTTCTCAAGGATGTGCTGCCCCCTAAACCCATGCCAATGGGAGCCGAGTGCATCACCATCCTGCCTCCATCATCAAATAAATCCTCGGATTGCTTGCCCAGGACTCACATGGAGCTGACAGGTCTGTGGTGCTCAGCCTGGCCCATTTCCTGCTTTTCTAGAATAACACAAGGTGAGCATTGCCACAGTTCACAGGAACTCTTCAGTAGTTCAAGACTTAGTAAAAAATACACATTACTGGCTCAGTTAACTCTGTAAACCTCTTCAGTGAGAGATATCAGGGCTGGAGCACAAAGGTCTGACTACAGCAGTGACTGCTCAACATTCACTTCTACCACAACATTCCCAGGGACTAAACACTGAATTACTTTTCCCCATCAAAAAGTTTAATACTTATGATTTTTCTACTAACCTCATGTGGTAACCCAGTTTGATTTGTAATATCTTACAGAACTGTTTGGTGTTCTCATCACTACCAGCCACAGTTTCTCTCTGCATCCCTTTCCCTTTCCCTCAAGCTCTGATTTCTGTTGCTTCCTACTGATTCCCCTCTCAGGCACTTGGATGTGCAGACATGGTCTGAGCTGGAGCACCCCAATCTGGCAGCCAGCACCTCAAAAAACCCAGAGCCCCAGCTGGGAGGGGAATGGCTGAAGGTGGAACAGACAAGCAGAGACACCTGATCAGATTCTCCCTCCTGACACATCATTCAACCGAGTTTTTCTCAGAAACAACCACAACAAAAAGCAGTGGCCACAACCTCACTGCCTGTGGCTAGACCAGAGCAAGATCTCACCCCAGCACAGGGTGAAGCTAAAGTTAGCACAGGTATTCCAGTTTTAAGCTTTGGGACACCCCAATCCCAGGTTTGATGTTGCACTGTACTATTTTTGTACGAAAAAAGGGAAGACCTCAAACAAGTGGCAAATATAAAATCTACATGAGCTGTGCTGCAGGATCATGAAACTTCTAAGAACCGTGAGAAAATGAAAACTAATGAAAAAGGGTTTTTTCCACATATTGAATTGAAATGAATTTCATCCACAACTAATCACAGCAAAGCTTAAGGCTCTCAACTCTTAAATGTAACATCTACTATTTAGCCTAATTACTTTGCTTAATTTACTAGTTCCTTCCATCATCCCCTCTCATGGAAAACCTGGTTTTCAACATCAAAATGACAAAAAACTTGACACTGCATGACAACTGTACACGTACCACCAGCATCTCTTATATTCGGCCTCACCTTTTTTAAAAGGGAATTTATTTGCAGGGTTTTCTGTCCAGCTAACACCAACAAAGGACATTCCCCACACCCCTGCAGAGCCCATCACACCCCAGGCTGTGACACCCACTGCCTGCACAGGGACCAGCCCTGGCACTCACTGCTGGTTTTGCTGATTTTCTACCCCAACTATGATGTTACCAGCTCCAGCACTGTGCCAGCTGCATGGAAACTACAGGATTTACAGATTTCCACCTCTTCCCTCTGCCTCTTTTGGGGCCAATCCTGCACTCCTCGTACACCTGTTACTATCCCAAAGGCCATCAGCTCATCCATGCTCCCAGCCAGGGTCACTCACACCTTGCAGAGCCACACATTTACAGTCATTACAGTAATAACCAAAAACCAGGCTAATTTTGGAATATCCCACAATTTTGTGCCAGTCTCTTCAGCACACAAGCTCCTCTTTTTTCAGTGTGAATGGATCACTAAAAAAAAAAAGAAGAAGAAGATAGACAGCATCCATTACATATCTGTTATATTTAGCAACAGAGAATCCATCTGCATTATTCCTGGTCTCATTAAAGACTTGGCTCCTTGTAAATATTGTGTCTGTAATCCCCACGTTTTCCCTCTGAGCCTGCTTCAGGGGTCTATTTCTGTAATAATTGGTGTGTGTTGTTGCACAGAAACAGTGCTGAGTGTCTGTCAACACTGCACAAGTGAATGTACACAGCAGCAACTGCAGCACAACTCCTGTGGAAATCAGCTCCACCAGGTTCCTACAGCACCTCAAAAAACTCCCAGCCAAGGAACCCTGCACTCCACACCTGGGTCCCAAAAATGGTGGGATTTGGTCAATCTTGGTTTGGCCACTGTGGTAGCAAAGATCCTTCCTAATCCCACACTGCCCCAGCTGCTGGTGGAGAAGACCTGGGTGAAGCAGAGCCCAAAATTCAACAACCAAGCAGGTTTATTTAAACCATATAAAACCTACTTCCATCAGGACGGATGGAAAGGACCCCAGGAAGAAGCAGGACAGTTACAGGACCTCTGTTTTTTATTGGCTTAAAGGACACACAAAATCACTGGCAGATAAGGCTAGAGGAGCAAATAATTAATAATTAAAATCTACAACTGATGCACTCAAGTAACTCAGGTTTTATTTGAATCTTACATAAAGTCTCAGAACAGATGGCACTTCATGGATGCCTATCAAGATGCCTACCTTGACCCACCCTGAAAGACCATGTATGTGAAAAACAAGGCTGAATTATCCAAAATAACCCTGGCTTCCATGGACACACAGCTCCTGCCAGCTGTGGAGCACAGGGACCCTGAAAGGGATTCCAAGGACTGCCCTCCCCTGGGAAAACCACAGAGCAGGGATGAGCACCCAGGATCCCCCAGAGCATGCTCTGCTCCTGGCTGGGATCTTAGGATGGGCAAAAAGTCCCATAAAAACCCCCAAAATTGGCAACCCCACCAGGCAGCAGCAGCGATGACCTCAGGGAAGGGTTGGTGGGTCCATCAAAACTGGTTCCAACCATGCTGAGCCCTGCCACAGCTGCTGCAGGGGTCTGACAGGGAGCTACACTCATCTCCCCGCTGGATAAAACATGTGAAACACCCAGAATCACACCATCAGTGTGAACAGAGGCAGTGACACACACACAGCACTTTGGGGCATTCTCTGCACCACCACAGCTTTGATGTTTTCCCCCAAAACACTGCCCTTGCTCCTCACCACACTTCTCCTGACACAGGACACAATTACAGACCTCAGACCAGGCAAAGCAAACTCCATCCCACCCACATTGACTTTCAGATCATGCAGGTGCAAAACTCTGGTTCCACTACGTGTTTTTCCCCTCAAACTGTTCCAGCTGTAGTTCCTTCTAATAATCCCATGGAAGTTCCAAATCATATAAGCAGGCTCTAATAAATCACAGCTCATCCCAGGAAGAGTTCAAGGCAAAGCTGGGTGGAGCTTTGAGCTACCTGGTGTAATGGAAAGTGTCTCTGTCCATGGCAGGGGGTTGGAACTGGATGAGCTTTAAGGTCCCTTCCAAATCAAACCATTCTGTGATTCTATGAAAACATTACAGAGGAAGAAAAAAACCCCCAAGCTTTGGGAGGAAGGCCCCCATGACCTTCCCACACAGCACCACCATGCTCCCCCTCACCCAGATCAAGTCCAACAAAAAGCACACTCCAATGTTCCACCTGCATTATCACCTCAGAGAGGAGAAACAAAAACTAAAAAGCTCCAGATGTGTATTGCTGGCTTTTAAAAAAATCTCTGGGGCTTGTGGTGCAAGAAAGGGGAGAGCACACTCATAAAGCACCATTGTAGAACTAAACAAGTGACACTGTGCTCTGTCACCAAAACTCCTGCTGACTTCACACAGAATGTTATGTGGTGACTCCCTGGTAAAATGCCAAAATCCCAGACTCCTCACCACGATGGGGCAGAGCAGAAGGAGAAAACATGTGGGTGGTACAATGAGAAGATTAGGTTTCCAAGACCTTGTTGCTGCAGAGGATGGTGATGACATTTTTCATCCTTTCACCTGCATCTTATCTTGTTTCCTTTGGCAAAGGAGAAGGAGGAAAAAAAACCTAAACTATGGGAACATGGCATAAGGAATGGTAGATGGCCCAGGCATATCTGACCATGACAAAATGCATTCTAGAATTCCGTCCTCATACTGGGTGTGACAAACTGCATTTGAAGTTACACCTTCCAGCACCACAAACAGCAATGGAGAAAACACCAATTCCTGCCTAAAACAATTCTGTTATTCCAGTAACCAGAGCAAAACCAGCAGTGACTTGCCAAAACCTCCCCTCCAAAGTTTCAGCACTCCCTGCAAGAGGGGACCCCAAAAATCATCTTGCTCCCCCTCCACCTGGTCTTTAATTCAGCTGTGAGACCTGACCAATTCTCCTTTCAGAGTCCATAATCTAAATACCCTTACAGCTGGACAGAGGGATCTGAAAAAACTCCAATTTCTAGGGCAGGTGTAAGTCATCAGCCCAATTTGAAGAGCTGCTCACCAGAAGCTTCACTCTTTACTTCTTTAACTTACTACAACCAAAATACAAAGCAAAGACAGGAACATTCACTAGATCTTTGTGAGGAGTAAATGTGACACCCATCAGGTTTTATGAGACAGCAACATCCACCAGATCTTAACAAAACACTTGTCAATTGCCAGTGCTGTGTTCCAAGCAGTTTTTCCATTTCTTCTGCTTTAAACATGAAGCCTCTTTCAATTCCCACTGCTAGTAAACAGCCTAAAACACCCAAGGAAAATTAACCTACCTTTTCCAAATGGTTGGGCAAACCCAGATTCAGGGTTTTTTTTATTAGTATATTTCATTCTTGCCAGAGTCAGCTGAACTGAAGAAGTTTTATTTGAACTGCAGCCAGCCTGACGGATAAATCAACTTTTCTGGCAAAAGGCTTCAGTATGTTACTTCCAGCTCATGCCTGGGACGTCATACTTTGAGGCTGATGGTTTTTTCTGATACAAGGAATATTATCACCAGACCTCAGTGACAAATCTGTGTAGTGAAATGCCTGCGTTAAAGATGACAGTGTGTGCTATAGTTCTTGCTGTGGGGAAATTCCTTTAAGTGTTTTCCATCCAGGAAAAGCAGGAGTGGAAAAAGGGCACAACTTTGCCCTCGGAGGAGTGGGGGGATGAGAGGGAGCTGTCAGCAAAGGGGCTCTGGGGTGGCAGCTCCATAGGGCATCGAGCTCCAGAGCCACCCTGCCAGCCAAACCCCCAGATCCACATGGGCTGGAAAACTACCTTAAAAAGAGGGAAAGCTGACAGCAAGAACACATCATCTGTGATTTGTTCACTATAAAATCGACAATAAAACCCTGGACCAGGGAAGCATCTCAGTCTGAAATTCTAGGAGAGAAAAGAAAAGCAAAATGCTCCTGCAATCCGCGTTCCTAAACACAGGAGTGCCACCACTCTGACTGAAGTACCTTATTTTCTGTTCAGCTTTAGAAACACTTGGTTGTAACTTTGAAAAGGAAAGATATTTTGATTGCCCATGACTGGAGACGGCTTGGACCAAGTGAGGATCAGCCCACAGCCCCCAGATGCGCCCGGGTTTGCTAACGATGAAAGCCAACCTCTGTCCCCCCTAATGGCTAACAGGTGGGTTTCACAAACGCCTCCAAAAATAAAAAGCTCCTTTCTAAAAATACCACCCTGAATTCACAACGCCAGATTTTCCAGAAAAATACTGACGATAGCTGACGTTTCCCAAACAATCGCTTTTATGGGAACTTGGGGCTGCCCCTGCAGCAGAAAGTTTTGCAAGGCAAAGAACAGAAATCCTTGTTTAAGATTCGAGCCCCGTGGACGGACCTATTCCCTCAGCCAGCTCCGGAGCTCGAGCACAAATCAGCTTTATGGAAGTAACAGATTACAGAACACATCGTTACAAATAATTTTTTTTTTTTTTTACTAGAGGATGCGTAATTGAAATGTCTGAGATCCAACAATCACCTCTGAATTCATAAATAGCTCATAGTATTCCAAACACACTCTCCTATAATGAGACCGTCTTCAATTTTCCTTGGTAAAGAGAGACCTTTAAAGAATGCTAAAGCAGGTCGGCGCCCTTATGCACTGATGGAAACAGGAACAAAAGCATTTTGTCACCAGGCATCTCGTCTATCATTATTTCCCTCACTCTGCTTAAACAAACCTAAAAGTACGTGCTTTTTCTTCCTCCCCCCTCCCCAAATATCCGCGATAAGTGGGATTTCATCCCGAAGGAAAGCCACCATCTGTATGGGAACAAGGGACCGTTACACCGAACCGTCACCGCCGATCGCTTTTTTCTCCTGCTCCACTAATGTTTTTAAAAACACAGGATTAAAATGTCATCCCATCCCTCCCGTTCCAGGCAGCCGTGTGTATTCCTCTCCTCTGGTCACGGTTTACTTAATCAAGTGTGAATGATTAAAGTACTTCAATTAGAGCTACGTACATTCATTGCAGGCAATTCAAAGGCAGCGCAGAAGTGCAGCTGAAAGCAGAAATTACTTCTACTACTTTGAGATCTCCATCTCCTACTTTCCTCCTCCCCAGCACAGCCAGAGCCCTGGGACCCGGCGAAGTACCAGGCGCTAAGCTCCAGCCAGGATTTACCTTGGGGGCACGTCCCTCGGCAGGACAAAAGGCTATTCTTTCCCCCTCAGCAAGTCCTGCAAGTTTAGGGGGGGAAAAATGTTATTTTTTTTTTTTTTATCGTGGGGCGGAGGGGTGTGAAAAGAACAATCTCAGCGCCTAAATCCACGCACCCCCTCCGATGTTCCATTCTAGGGATAGCAGGGCAAGGCTTAAAATGTCCAGATCGAGGGGGGGGAATACACGTAATAAATAAATAGTGGGGAAATTATTCTGAGCTCTGGCGGAGGGGTACAAGGTGGGAGGGAAGGAGCGAGGCGCGGCCCCGCGGACACCGCGCACCTCCGCGGGTTAGAAGCGTGGAGAGTTGCTAAGTGACTGAGGGGCGAGCGCGGTTATTCAGCACTAATAAAATATTTTTTTAAAAAAATTAAAATTTAAAAAAAATTGAAAATACGAAACCA